>JASAMY010002266.1:0-205781 GCA_030248085.1 Paralinhomoeus sp. GSCO2_6
AGAGTGCAGATCACAGTTTGAGGGTTAGAGAGGTTTGAGAGGTTTTGCACTTATTACTTTACAGTTAGTCAACTTAAAAACACGCAGTAAATCACAGTTAAGACACGCTTTTTGTAAAAACCAAACACTGAGAGCCAAGAGCGGACATTGTGCCCCGAATTGCTTTGATTTTGATGAAACCGAGATACGTAGAACAACTTTTCGCGTTGATTACGAAAATCAACTTGGTGTTTCAAATTTCGAAACATCTGGTAAGAAATTTGCATATGCTCGATTTGTTCGTTTTTGCCTTGTAAAATTTGTTTTAGGCAACGGATCAGAAAAGTAAAGGTATATTTGAAATCCTCACTAAATTCTGCATCAGGTAGGCGACAACATTTGTTTTGTGATCATGGTCGTGCATTGTAGAATTTTCGATTTATTTTTGTCCGTTGCAAATTTTTGGGGTTTTTCGAGATTTACTCACTAACCTTAAACTTCTGCATCTGGAGACTATTTCCATTCGAAAGAGCGTTCTTTTCTGCGTCGAATGGTATAAGAAAAATTAAAATTGACGGCATTGACAGAGGTGCCGCAAGCGCTTAAAGGGGTGCGCTTAAAGGGGGTAAATTGAGCAAAAAAACGGTTTCTTAGCCACAACTCTAACCAGTAACGACTGATTGAGCAAATCTTGGGTGCATCCGACTCGCGCTATTACAAGGACTCGTTTAAGATGCAATTTGCTATGCTTTATTTTTTATTTTTTCAATGATTTTACGGTTGAATTGCAGTAGAATACGTAAAGTAGATAGTTTGCATAACCAAATGTGGATCGTCTGTACGCTGTAGCGTTTGCAAAACAAGCGATACCAAAAAGAATCTGACAAAGGTGCACGATTGTATTCAAGAACATATATTCAATATAATAATAAAACAATTGTTATTGTTACAGTACACATTCTCTTCTGTCTTAGGAAAGATGCAATGTAAAATTCATTAGATAATACAACAGGGTAAGTCTTTCCTGCTGCTGCCACTGCACCTGTGAATAAACAAAAAAAATCAAAAGAACAGAGCAAGGCAACTAAACAAATGAAAGAACTACCCTACAATACAACCAACCTATATGTGCCTACCTTATACCCTCTCAGTCGTACCATTTTGGCTGCCATTTTGGATGGTCTTGGAGGATCTGGCTGAGAAGATAGCCTGTCATAAGTGTGGGGGGAGGGTATCATAAGGGACGAGGCTTATCATAACGTTGAACGATCGATTCCGATCGTTGAACACGTTATGGAAACTGGAAGCACCTCTCCCCCGAGCACTTACCATGGTGCCATGTGTGGTGCCTTCGATTTCGGATGACCTCTGGGAGTGGTGCATATCATAGAAGGCGCTTAGCACGTCAGTGGGCGCTTGTCATACTTTTGCAGCTGATTTAAAA
This sequence comes from Paralinhomoeus sp. GSCO2_6, assembly GCA_030248085.1. Classification (NCBI taxonomy): domain Eukaryota; kingdom Metazoa; phylum Nematoda; class Chromadorea; order Monhysterida; family Linhomoeidae; genus Paralinhomoeus; species Paralinhomoeus sp. GSCO2_6. Next base: position 1,424 of record JASAMY010002266.1, read on the forward strand.
TTGATGATCTCTGTTGACTGACCATTTGACCATCAATTCAAGCGTAGCACTTGTCATGCTACAGAACTCAAAAAAAGCATAGCAAATTGCATCTTAAACGAGTCCTTGCAATAGCGCGAGTCGGATGCACCCAAGATTTGCTCAATCAGTCGTTACTGGTTAGAGTTGTGGCTAAGAAACCGTTCTTTTGCTCAATTTACCCCTTTAAGCGCACCCTCTTAAGCGCTTGTGGCACCCCGTAAATACCGTCAATTTTAATTTTTCTTATACCGTTCGACGCAGAAAAGAACGCTCTTTCGAATGGGAATAGTCTCCAGATAGACAAGTTAACGGTTAGTGAGCAAATCGCGAAAACCCCAAAAATTTGCAACGGACAAAAATGAGTCGAAAATTCTACAATGCACGCCCATGGTCACAAAACAAATGTTGTGGCCTACCTGATGCAGAATTTTGTGAGGATTTCAAATATGCTTTTACTTTTCTGATCCGTTGCCAAAAACAGATTTTACAGAGCAAAAACAAACAAATCGAGCATATGCAAATTTCTTACCGGATGTTTCGAAATTTGGAAAACCAAGTTGATTTTCGTAATCGGCGCGAAAAGTTGGTCTACATGGCTCGATTTCACCAAAATCGAAGCAATTCGGGCCGCAATGTCCACCCAATGTGTGGTTTTTTACAAAAAGTGTGTCTTAATCTCACAGAGAACCCCTCGTGTTATTTAGTGCAACATAATGACATTCGCCTTGCCAATAAGCCCGTCTTATAATCACCTCTCCCTCTACTACAGCTGTTTTTTTTTATATTTTGGTTTCAGACTCAAATCACAATTTCAGATGGAAGTCGACGCCGGTAGCGAAATTCCACTTGTCAGTGGCACCCTCCAACCGGACCATAAATGGCAAAGCTTTCGAGAAGGCGCCTTACTGGCCGCGAGTGGATTGGTCACCAGCTCCTGCTTTACGTTTTTGGCGCCTTTCTTTCCCAGAGAGGTTCGCAATTGTGCCCGGGGCATCACTGGAGAATATACCGTAAATTGTCTAACAGTGCTCCCTTTCAAATAGTGCCCGGGGGGCAAGAAGTACATACCGTGCGATTTGCGTTATACAGGGACACAAATCAAGCAGTAGTTGGCTATACCTAAGTGGTGTGCACACCACACAGCTATAAAAACCAATCATTGAAAGACATCACAGCACTTTGAACCGTTTACAGTACCACCTAGGGAACGCAATACAACTCCAATAGTGCCCCGGGTAAAGAGAGGTCGAAAGTATAGTGCTCTGAGGCACTATTGGAGTATACACGGTAGCCGGCAGCAGTTGCACGAGAACACAGGCGGAGCAGCACGGTCTGAGCAAGACTTGGACGGGCTTGGTGTTCAGCAGCTTCATGTTCTGCCAACTACTCCTGGCGCCTGAGATTGGCAGAAAAGTGGTTCGTTTCTGAGACGTTCGTGTGTGTGTGGTGTGTGTGTGTGTGTGTGTGTGTGTGTGTGTGTGTGTGTGTGTGTGTGTGTGTGTGTGTGTGTGTGTGTGTGTGTGTGTGTGTGTGTGTGTGTGTACAGGAATAATCATGATACATGTACGAACCGGAAATTGAGATGGACGTGCCCCACCTTCCAATGTACAATGTACTCAACGATTTGCAGTATGGGTTGACAGAACGAATCTAAGGTGTGACATGAGGCGTGTAAAGAACTATGCTTTGGCGTCTTCAGTTACAAGGGAAGGCTCCGGAGCTTTCAGATTCCCTTTCTCGGAATGAAACGCAGCGTCCTTCTGGGACTTTTCTTTGTGTCTACGTCCACTGCAGCTTTTGGGTTAGTGGTAGTGTGCCGTTGTTGTTTTGCATGCATGTTGTTTTGTACTATGACAAAATGACCAAAATAGCACCATTTGGACTGTATGTGTACGTTGAGGCAGATAGACGGCACAATGAATAGACCCACTCACAACAGACCCACAGCCCAAAGGTGCTGATTGTCATTTGAGCCATTTGGGTGCACAACTTTTCATTTTGCGCATCTACCTTACTTCTTGGCTTCCCAATCCCCGCTCTCCTAAAAGGGTCATTCCCTGGATGTATAATGCTGAATGCTGGCATCTGCGACGACAGGTTGTAGTGTCCTTTCAGCTTTTCAACAGCCTTAGACGGCTGGGCGTTCGGCTGTGTGACGATCGGACTGCGCATCCTGCAGGCGGTGGCTCAATCGCTGGTGAACTGCACGTTGGTCAGTTGGTCGGCGCAGGCAGGCAGCACCGGAAGCGCCTCCGTTAGGATGGTTGGTCCGGCCGAAACTTTCGCCAGCGTTTTGAGAACCACACACACACATACACACACACACACACACACACACACACACACACACACACACACACACACACACACACACACACACACACACACACACACACACACACACACACACACACACACACACACACACACACACACACACACACACACGCCCGTTCTGTCTCTTCTCAGCTTCGCCCGTTCTGTCTCTTCTCAGCTAGAAAAAAGGGAAGAGATCAATAGAGGAGATAGTAAACAGCGTCCCTGCAAATCCGCAGTGAAAATGGACCGCTGCCCATCGTGCGCCAAGCTCAAGCGCAATTGCAAGTGCTCGTCGTCGTCGTCGTCGTCTTCTGCCAAGAACAACACAAAGGCGCCGGCGAGCCCGCAAGAAGTCGGCTCGTATGAGGAGTTACTGAGGCGGCTGCAGCATGACCTGCCGGACATCATCAAGCAGACGGTCGAAAAGGCCATTGCCGAATCGCAGACGGCCATGTTCGAGGAGACGCAAGCGATGCGCGAAAAGATCGCCACCCTCGAGCAGCACGCCGCCTCTCTCGAGGAATTCCACAGAGTCACCACCCAGGAGCTGACGGACCGCGTGCACGAGCTGGAGACGGCGATCAAGGCGCTCAAGGCCAGACCGCCGTCGTCTCAGACGCTGGACTGGGGGCAGCCTCCCGCGGCTCTGTTCCAGAGCGACGGCTTCAAGCAGTCGCTGGTTGGCGCTCTCTGAGCAGCAGCTGAAAGAGAAGAAGCGGCTGAACCTGGTGCTGGTCGGACTGCCCGAGCCTACTCCCGGCATCTCCGACCGTCCCGCGCAGGACGACGGTTCCGTGGTGGCGAATCTAGCTGGTCAGCTGGGAATTGCGCCCACCGCCATCGAAGCCGTCTTTCGACACCCGCGCGACCGCGCACCCGTCAAGGACAAGCCGCGCATTGTCAAGGTGAAGTTCACCAATTCCGACTCGCGCATCCGCTTTCTGACAGGCCTGCGTCCCTACCTGCTGAGTCAGCTGCCCACCGAACAAAGCAGGCCGGCGTTCTACGTGCGGCCTGATCTAACCCCAGGACAGCTGGAGCAGCAGCGCCACCTCAACAAGCAGCGGCTCGAGCGAAAGGCCAACAACGAGGACGTCGTCATCTACCGAGACCAGGGCGCGTATGCACAGTCAAAAATCTAGCCTACCATTTGCTCGAGTCTTGAAGATTCGAGCACGCACTTGTCTAGCCGTATGCACAGTCTAGCAGATGCTTCAGTCTAGAGTAGCGTCTACCCATTTTTAAGACTCAAGCTCAAGACAGCTCAATATCAGTCTAGATTGTTTTTCTTGAACGCTAAATTGTAATTTTTGTTGTTTAAAGGCTCGGAGATGTGGGCAACAGCAGAGAGATATGCACGCATGCAAGAACGCGAGTACGCGTTTCCTTTTTGTATCTGCCGACCGGAAAGAGATGGAGAATCGCGAGCTGTACAAGCGGTAACGGTAGCGCTTTACTAGCGAATATCGGGCATGAAATCGCACACACAATGAAAATGATATTAAAAAACAAAAGTGCAATAGATTTTTTTCGGCTGTCGGTTTAACTTAACTTAATCTTAACTTGCTCAGCTTGCTTAACTGGGTGTACTAGTCTCTTGCATTTTCTTTGCTTTAATTGGCTGAAATAGCTTTGGTTGTCGTCTGAGAGACTCATTTTCACTGCGAATGCTTAGTTTCACTGCGTTTTACAGTTGATATATAAAGAATAGCTACGTAAATCACGTATTAGTTTCGAGCTTCTGCTTGAAGTAGCGTCTTGAGCAAGCGTGTGCCGTGCTTGAACTGTGCATACGCTGCATCAGTAGCATCTAGTTCAAGTCAAGACTCGAGTTTAAGCAAATGCTAGAATCTCGAACTTGAGTCTAGAACTGTGCATACGCGCCCAGGTGATGCTGCGGTCCGAGCGCGACGCCCTCAGAGCAAATCCCACCCGCCACCTTTAAACTAAAGAGCCTTGTGTTTCGGCCCCACAGCGCACCTCAGCCCTTGGCCAGCGCTTCCGTGCCCGAGCGTCTCAGTGCGACACCCGCCTTACAGCCTCAGTCGCTCAATGCACACCCTCCCAAGTGCTCCGTCGCGCGCATTCTTTGCAACTATCGCGGCCGCGGCCCATCTGCAGTAGTTGCTAGTAGGTGTAGGTGCGATTCTATAGGTAGGCTTGATGCTCCCCATCCCCAGCCTCATGCCGCCTCCCATCCCCAGCCCCAGGTCGATCTGAGTCGCGCGTCCTCCTCGCAGTTGCCACCTGTGCATGCAGCTTCTCCCTTCTCCCCCCTCCCCCCTCCCCAATTCAAAGTCCCACATCCTTCTCCTTGTGTTTCTATTTATTGAACGCACAGTCACTTAGGTATGGTCAGAAGTGCGACCAATTGCATACATATCTGCGCACAACGCTTGCCAACTTCATTGTCTGCATATGCGAGACTTGGCTAGATGCCACCTTCCCCTCCGCGCTCCTTGAGAACCAGTCCTCTCATACCACCTACAGAGTTGACCGTTCTGGCCGACTAGGCGGGGGTGTCTCATTCTAGTTCCTAACAGCATTCGTTCTGCTGTCTCTATCCCAGCCCAATCCCACCCACAGTTCGAAGCACTGTCTGTTGATCTCTATCTAAAGAATACCCGCGTACGCATAACTATTGTGTATCGACCATCGTCGTCTAACGACTCGGCCCCACTCATCTCGTACTTGACCAATGCGCTCTCTGTCAAGCACCCCTCTATCCTAGTGGGAGACTTCAACTTACCTAGCGTGGACTGGACCAGTCTCACCCAAAGGACAGACGCACGCACAGCAGAAAAACTAGTTTTCCGATACTTCTTCTCTACTGGGTTAGAACAACATGTTGACCGGCCAACGCGGGGGAACAACATTCTTGACCTTGTGCTATCTAACCAACCGCAGATTATTCACTCAGTGACTGTAGAACCCCCTCTTATAACATCAGACCACCTAGCTGTCACTTTTCAAACTATTGAATCACTGGACACTAATATACCCTTGCGCAGTTACCGTAAGTATGTGAATGGGAATTACACAGCTATGAACGAATATTTACTCACTGTAGATTGGGTGGCTCTATTCGCAACCTGCACCAATGCTGTCAGTATGTGGAATCATTTCAAAAACATTTTGCATCACTGTATCGAGCACTTTGTACCAATGGGCACTCCAAAAAACAAACCCGTCTCAAAGGAAGTCCGCAAGTTAATTAATAAGCAGAAGAGACTGCACAACAAATTTAAAGCTACTCAAAACCAAGATGACTACAACAACTGGAAAACAGCTAACAGAGCGGCAAATAGAGCAATCCTCACTGAGCAATGTGCGTTTGAAAACAGTTTGGCTAGGCGTGGGAACAGTCGCGAATTTTGGAAGTATGTGTGTGGGCGTATGAAGACAATTCCTACAGTAGCTTCTCTCAGAGCCTCTGATGGCTCGCTTAGGCACACTGATGCTGAAAAAGCCTCCATTCTAAACAATCCATTCTCTTCAGTTTTTGTCACAGACGATAACGAGCCATTGGAATTGTCTTCTCAAACCCAAGTACGCATGTTACCTCCAAACTTCTCTGAATTTGACATTTATCTAGCGCTTTCTAAGTTGCCCAATAAGTTCTCCTCAGGGACCGATGGAATTCCACAGTACCTATTAAAGAGAGTGGCGCTTGCAATTGCCTACCCACTTATGCGAATCTTCAACTTATCCTTGACCACAGCCCAAGTACCACCCGACTGGTTGTGCGCAAACATTACACCCGTGTTTAAAAAGGGCGCCAAAAACAACGCTTCCAATTACAGACCAATTAGTATCACCAGTACATCCTGTAGACTTTTCGAAAGTCTAATCAAAAAACGTGTCCTAGCGCACATGCAATCTAATGGGTTGATCAGCTCTGCGCAACATGGTTTCCTGGCCAAACATAGCACTGTTAGTCAACTTCTAGAATGTCTGAATGACTGGACTAACAAATTGGATGCTAGACAACCTGTTGACATAGCTTACTTGGATACCGTAAATCCTCCAATAGTGCCCCCGGGGCACTATTTTTTCAACCTCTCCTTACCCGGGGGCACTATTGGAGGGGGGGGGGGGGCTAGAGCTGCAAACCGACCAAATGTTCGGTATTTTCGGTATCGGTATATACCGAACATAGGAAATGTCGGTATTTTTCGGTACGGTATATACCGCTCTAGAAAATTTCGGTATTGTCGGTATTCGGTTCGGTATTTGGTATTTAGAAACATCTGCGTGCTCGACTCTGAGAATTACCATTTGGGTCTTGGCGTTCCTCATGTGTCTCCTACTAATTCTCCTGGTGCTTGAGGAAGGTATTGAAGAAGACGAGTGCAGCTGCTCGGCTTTGCTGGCTTTGGGCAACTTGCAGTGAGCGCTGTAGGTCAGGCCGGCTGATGAAAAAGCTGCTTGCTCGCCGCGCACATGGTGGTGGGCTGAGGTACAGCTGGTGGGCAAGCTCAGCTAAAACCTGCGCCTGCCTGACCTACATGTGTACTCTATGTACTGCCGACTCAGTGAATGAAGTTCCACACGATTTGGAAGTAGCGCCGATTGAGCAACAGAATGTACAAGAGAATCTGAACTCCTTGTAGCGAGCAGCCACAGGCTCTGGCGTTTCCTATGCCTCACCGTTGCTTTCAGGCCTGCAGCGCCGCTGCAAAGCCCCAGCCAGAAGTCCGCGTCAATAGGGATCTCTGCCCTATGCCTCTTCTGCTTCTTTTGAGACAAATCGTGCGCCATAAATTCTGGAATGCCATTTTAGAACACCGAAATCACCAAAAAATACCGAATACCGAATACCGAAATATTTGCGTCGGTATTTTCGGTTTCGGTATATACCGAAATTTAGAAATATCGGTATTTTCGGTATCGGTATATACCGAAACCGACCATTTTCTTCGGTTTGCAGCTCTAGGGGGGGGGCACTATTGGAGGGGGGGCTTCTATTATTTCAACCTAAAAATTTTGAATGGTAATGCTAGTTTTGCTGTCAAAATTGCCGATTTTTCGGTGATTTTGATCACTTTTGCCACATTTAACGGTTGATTTACCGCAATGGTTGCTGAAACGTACTATTATTGGTTGGTAGTAGTGTGTATACACGATATAAATGTACCTACCACTATATTTTTGCCCATAAAAGGCTCATGGCACAACATACCCCTTACCCCCGGGGGCACTATTGGAGGGGGGGGCTCTATTATTTCAACCTTGCCGTACCCGGGGGCACTATTGGAGGGGGGGGGCACTATTGGAGGAGGGCTGTATTGGAGGATTTACGGTATTGCCAAAGCATTCGATACAGTTAGCCACTCAAAGTTGCTGCATAAACTTAAGTGCTATGGAATTGCGCACTCAATTACCAATTGGCTCAGTAGCTGGCTAACAAATCGCACCCAACGGGTTAAAGTAAATGACACATTTTCCGATAGCACACCGGTTGGTAGTGGAGTCCCTCAGGGTAGCGTGCTAGGTCCATTCCTTTTTCTTATTTTCATCAACGACCTGCCAGCTGTTGCAAGCCAGGTTTCGCTCAAATTGTTTGCAGATGACTGCAAGCTGTATTTTCGGTCCAAATTAGTAGACGATCGCAGCAAGCTGCAAAACTCTCTGAATTCAATTTATCAATGGTGCAACGAAAATCAGCTTCAACTTTCTCTGTCCAAATGTTCAGTCCTTCACCTCGGAATAAATCGCAAGGATAGAACAAACTACAGTGTAGGAGGAACACAGCTATCTACGGTAGAAACTATGCGTGACTTGGGCGTCATTGTTTCCAAAGACCTTCGTTTTACTGAACATTGCAACCAGATTAGTAAGGCTGCTGGTCTAAGAGCTTCCGCAATACTAAACTGCTTTCACACTAGAGATTTGAATGTGCTAAGAGTGTTCTTTTGCGCGTTTGTTAGAAGCAGTCTTGAATATGCTTCCCCGTGTTGGAATCCGGTCATGGTTGGTAACACAAGGCAGCTGGAGTCAATTCAGAGAACTTTCACCCGAAATATTCCGCAACTACGCCACTTGTCATATGATGAACGGAGAGAGCGCATTGGTCTTCCCCTCCTTGAGCTACGGCGGCTACATGCCGATTTAATCTATGTCTATAAAATAATTCACAAACAAACTTCCAACAAATTTGAAGATTTCTTTACCTTAAATAGAGACAGCAGAACGAGGGGGCATAATTTTAAACTCCATCCACAAAAGCACAATACTCAGTATAGAGCGCACTTCTTCTCGAATAGGGTCATTGCTGCTTGGAATGCCTTGTCGGAAGGAACGGTCAACTCCAAAACTATCATTACATTTAAACATAAACTTTTAAAGGAAAACCTATCCCAATTCTTAAATGGTTAGGTTATAAAATCACCTTTTTTGGTGTCACCTAGCCATGTCTCGCACGTGATAAAGTAAACAGTTGGCGGGCGTTGCACTCCCCTCCTTCCCTCCAATTAATACCTGTGGACATTTGTACTTTGTTTGTTTTGACACATGTGTACCCATAATTCGCTCGCTCGCTGTGCTTCGCCTTTGTACCTTTGTAATGTCGTACACCGTGCTTTGACGAATAAAAAAACAAACAAAACAAACACACACACACACACACACACACACACACACACACACACACACACACACACACACACACACACACACACACACACACACACACACGTAACATGTGGACGCTCATCACCATTGTTTTGCCCCACGCGAGGGGGTGAGGAGCAGGGTGAGGCCGCGCGGCAGCTTCAGGCGATAATGGGGACGGTGAAGAGCGCCGGCTTCGCGGCTTCTCCAGCGATCGGCGCAGCGCTGTACGGCGTGGGCGGCTTCGCGTTGCCCTTTCAAGCGTTTGCTGCAGCGGCCGCGGTCCTGCTCGTCGTCGACAGCTGCGCTTTCCCTGGTCAGAGCACTCCGCCTCTGTATTGTATTCCGGGACTACATTGTAAACTTGAAGAATGGCTATTTTGACGTTGCCTGCTCGCCAAAATGCAATGAGGCCTTGCCTGGCGGACAGCTGAGGAGATGTGTGCCAACGGAGGGCATCTAAAAAACATCTGGAGTGAAAGTTGCGCAACTGTCACAAGGTGCACAATTCATGAGGCGAATTGTTTTGAAAAGAACAATGAAACTTCAAACATGCGCCTATACATGGTCTAAAAATTTCAAGTACACATACATTGTAGGTTGTGTTCCGCTGGAGTTATGCTTAAAACAAACCCAAGACACTTACGTAGCTAACCCTCCATATCGCCCCCTGGATGCTTCCATAGGCAGAAGCAGTGTAGGAGGACGCTGGCAATTTGGCATATTCTCCGTGAGGGGCGTTTCTCGCACTATGGGCGGCTTATAATTCACCGAATGCAGGTATGCACCTCAGGCTATCGTTCCAGCCGACAACGGCAACTGCGACAGTCAAGAAGCTGTTGAGTCCGCGTTAGAGGGGGTGGAAGCGAGAGCAGCAGATGCGGCAGCACCTGCACCTCTGAGCTGGTGGCGACTGCTGCGGGACTGGTCGGTGCTGCGCTGTCTAGGCAGCGCGTTCGTCTGTTTGGTCACGTTCACCTACCTCGAGCCGACTCTGGAGCCGTTTGCGCGTCAGGTGCCGTGCAACCATCTACAGTAAGGCGTGCAACCTTTCAAAAAGTCGAAGGTGCCCTCTCCCTGCAATTGTACCCCATACCAATAGTGGGCTCGGGTCAACAAAGGTTGAGCAATAGTACCCCGCGGTTCTATTGGTGAATTTCGAGTTGTGTTTCGTCCTCCGACCAACCAGCACAACTCTTCTGAGTGCTAAAGATTTCATTCAGTACGGCGTGAGTCAGCAGCAGGTCGGCCTGCTGTTCCTGCTCCAGTCGGGACTGTTCGCCGCGACGGTGCTCCCGATCGCGACGCTCGTCGACCGCTGGGCCGCGCACATCGCGTTCATTCAACTGGGCGCGCTCACCAATGCGATCGCCCAACTCTGCCTTGGGCCGCTCAGCCAGTCGCTACCCTCAAGTCAACAGTCCGTGATTGTTTCGAATTTGCCGTGCGTGTGTGTGTGTGCGTGCGTGCGTGCGTGCGTGCGTGCGTGCGTGCGTGCGTGCGTGCGTGCGTGCGTGCGTGCGTGTGTGTGAGTGTGTGTGAGGGTGCGTGGGTGTGTGTGTGTGTGTGTGTGTGCGTGCGTGTGTGTGTGTGTGTGTGTGTGTGTGTGTGTGTGTGTGTGTGTGTGTGTGTGCGGGCGTGTGATTTTCAATTCTGACCAGCTTCCACAATGGGACGTACCGTCGATATAGGTCCGTCGTCTCTATCGTCGGTGCCAATGCGATGACGGGCATAGGATATTCTTTCATGTACGCGCCTGCGCTACAGGCCACTGTCAACAGCGCCAGGTGGGTGCAGACATCTTCCGTAAATCTCCAATTAACGCCCTTGGGCGTACATTTGTGTGAACATTGGAGGAGGGCATTCGTTTGTTATCATGTGCACAGAATGGTGCAAGGCTATGTATGTGTAGGGGGAGCCATTCCAAAGTTGCAAAAACTTCAACTTTACCCCAACTCATCAATGGTGCCCCGGGGGCACATTCAGGCACTGCCTATACCAGGTGGCACTATATTTGAAGGGGCGGGGGAGGGTTCACTACTGGAGAATAGGCGCAATTAGAAGATTCACGCGCGCATCCTATTGGGACTTGGACAATTTCGCTACATACAACAATTAGCATGGAATAATGTGGCGGGGCGATTGCGCGTCACTTCAAAATATATAGCGGATCATTCAGACGAATTGAAGGCTTCTCCGTCGACGCGGCTGCGAGCACCGGCTCTATCAGCGGCATCTTCGTCGCTGCGTCTTCTCTTGGGTTCGGTGGACGTGTGCGTGCGTGCGTGCGTGCGTGTGTGCGTGCGTGCGTGCGTGCGTGCGTGCGTGCGTGCGTGCGTGCGTGCGTGCGTGCGTGCGTGCGTGCGTGCGTGCGTGCGTGCGTGCGTGCGTGCGTGCGTGCGTGCGTGCGTGCGTGCGTGCGTGCGTGCGTGCGTGCGTGCGTGCGTGCGTGCGTGCGTGCGTGCGTGCGTGCGTGTGGGCGTGCTGCGTGCGGGCGCGCGCGGGAATTTTAAAACTACGGTGGTTCCAGTGGCACGCTCGGCACAGCGTTGGTTGGAGGATGGCTGTTCGATCTCGTGGGATTCCCATGGATAGCGGCGTTTGTAGCGCTTCTGAACGTCTCCCAGGTAGCGCTCCCTACATGCTTACGAGGCTGTCCACGCGTCACAGTCGGTCAGATCGAATTGTTTGGGACCCGTGAAAACAGTCAGTGCCGTAATGGAGGCAGACCACTAGCAGCTGCACGTACACGACAGCCATGTCTGTACCTGGGTGTCGAGAGGGTCCCCCCAGTGTCATGTTGCATGTATTGCCGTTGTTCAACAATAACGCTGCGGATCAAGCTGCAAATTCCAAGCTCGCAGAGCCAAGCCTAGCCAAAAACCATTTTAAGATACACTCGCCCAGGAAAATTCGTTTAGGCGCTGCTGCTGCTGGTCGACTTGTGTGCAGCTGCACAAACCAGAGAACCAGAGGCCGACACCAGAACCAATGCGGTGAAAGCAGAAGGTGTCGCCCAGTCAACTTTGAAAAATGAGCATATCCCGCTTGCTAGATGAGTTTCGACATGACAGATTCAGAACCCTACTCTAGCACCCTTAAACTGCACGATTTGCTGTCCGACTCGCCACTGAAGGAGGTTGACCGGAACCGATTGACCGGAACGTCACCTGACAATAATTGCAAGACACCTACAGTAGTACATAAATTTCAATCACTGTTACAGCTTCGAGTGTAATATACCTACTTCGGCGAAGCGCATCGCGCTTCGTGACGTAAACCTTCCATACAAACACCAACTGAGCTGAAATGCGTGGACGCGGACGCTTTTGCGCCGACCCGACAACTACTAGCAGTGGGCGCCGCTGCTCAAGAAGTGTCGGACGAGCTATGCCAATAGAAGACGCCATCATCTCGCGCGCGACACAGACCCCATCGACTATAATGGTTCACAGTTGGCCGCAACAAGTTCTCTTCTCTCTCTTCTCTCACAGCGTTGCTTAGCTGCGCCGCGTCGACTGGCTCTGTTGAGGAGCGTCTTTTCAGTTTTCAGTGAGAGCTTGGCATTCGATGTGCGCTACATTATATGATTGCAATACAGCGCAAGGCAGTTCACGCGAAATCGTTAACAAAGAGGTGTCAGCACGTGTAGGTACGAGGATGTATAGTGCACATGTACACTGTTCACAACGGGAAAAAGGCACACGTGTACGTTCTGAGTTCAGATAGTGGGAAAAAAAGTTTGCCGCGTTTGCTCGGCAGCTTAGTGGCCTGATATCTGCATCGAATGCGAGCGTTTGGAAACGCGTGCGCACGGTTCACGTGCACAATACACCAATACACCAATACTGAATAGGTACATAGGTTAAGTTTGCGATGTTTCCCAGTTTCCCAGACAGAATATTTTCAGTTCCGAAGGCGGGACCGCGCGGTCGTCCTACAGTTCACGCTGGACTTGAACTCGATAATCGGCTTAGCAAGCCATGCTGCCGTGTTCCTGCCGCACTTAAAAAGCGCGAGTCGCGACCACGTGCTCGTCACTTTCTGTCCTTTGCGAAAACAGCCCCGCCCCCCCCCCCCCCCAAAGAACCCTAATCCACGCAGACGATGCTCCGTCTCTTCGCCTTTGCGGCTGCGGCCCTGACCGTTTCTTTGGCCTTCGCAGAAGGGGCTGACGAGTGCGCGGCCGACAATGCGGTCTGCGGCACGGGCGAGACGGTGACAAAGACCTTCGACCTGGGCAAGGGCCGCCTGCCGTCGAAGATTCAAATGAACGCCGGCAACGCCGAGATCGTCATCGTCAAGGGCACTGAGAACAAGATCGAGTGGCAGGTCGATGAAGGCTTCCTCAAGCAGATGCCGAAACTCCAGGCCGAAAGGTGCATTTCGTGGCTGCTGTATACACTCGTGTACATCTTCGGGACGTGTGCATTGTAAAGGCAGTTGATGTGTAAACTACTAACTAGAGACACGACATTGACACCATTCCAGGGCTGCGTGGGACAAACAGCTGGTTATGGTCTACGCCCACATGGTCACCAAGAGTGGTAGAGGAACTTTCTCGCTGAAGGTCAGTGTTGGCTGTCTCTAGTGCTCGGCTTCATTGAAACTGGTCTCAGTACGCTGTTCAGTGGTGCAGTTCAAGACGAACGACGCGCCAATCTTACGAGTTACACATGTAATGACAGGCCTACACTGTATCTGACTGAAGCGATTGAATTCGACTTTCATGACAACGAGAACAGCTGAGGAAACAGAATCAGCTTTCCAGAATGCGCGTCCACACACCCACGTCTTTTTATCGTTCAGTTCCTCTGTCCCGAAGGATTGACGTGCGTGCACAAGGTGACGGTGACGATGGCGTCGCTGACGTCCATCAACCAGTACGACGACGGACCCGTCAGCAGCGACGACCACTGGCAAGTCGCCAAGCTCAAGATGGAGAACTGGGGTGAGCAGCCGTTCATGCTCCCAGTGACTGGCTGTCTTCACAGTTCAGACTCGGCCCCTTACGTTAGGGCCTGCGCGTCAACTTTCTAGCGAAAACGCGCCTCAGACAGCCTTTCGTCTCTGCCCTGTTTTAGTCTCAGACATTCATCCGGTAAACGCCCAGGGTTGAGGGTGGGTTGAAAAAATGAACGCTCCCTGCCCTCCATTGAGCGCCTCCCTCCAATGAACGCCCAGTGTACCTAGAAGCAAGTTTATAAGCATGAACGCCTGGGGTGCTCATTCGTGGATTATAACTACAGTAGCAAACCGAAAATTTCAAAGCCTTTCAGTGTGGGGTTGGACGTTGTTCCACAAGTGGGGAAGGTTGAACTCCTCCCCCCCCAAATTCAGGAACGCGAACAGGTTCCTGGAACATCTTCAGCTTCAGCCTACACTTGCAGGCCAGAGCGCGATCAGTCTGAACGTGAAGGCGTCCAAGGTGGAGGCGATGGCGTACACGGGCTGGTTCGCGCTCAGTGGCGAGACGGGCGTGCTGTCGCTGCGTCAGCGCAGCGAGACGCCCTCCAACCTGCTGGGCCTCAAGGCCCATGTTGCCCTCGTCGACGTCACGGGACCCAGACCGGACGACAGCCGCTTCCCCAAGCCCTACGCTGCCCGCGGCCTCGTCAGCGTCCACGCCGTCAAGGCTCTCCGAGTCCACTTCAAGTTGGTTGCGTCCGCCTCCACCCCACCCCAACCTCACCAATCCTCTGTAGAAGTATACTGGCTGAAGCGCATTGAAGACCCTACCATGAGCTGATCGTTTTGCAGGCCCCACTGAGTGACTACCATATCGGGAAATGTAATCGTACATGCAAACGTGTATCGCATCATATGTAGGTATATCGCAGATACAATTCGGTACGCAGTTCAACTGTGAGCACCTGTTACAGCCTCAAGGGCGTCGTGGGATATTTGGGCTCGCCAAAGGTCAGCTACAACAAGTATCCTGGAGGCAAAGTGACCAAGATTGAAGTGACTCCCTAAGCGGTAACCACCTACACTGCAGGGGAAACTTGAGTCAGAGATGGAAGATTGAGGGATGTATGATTGACGATTGCTCAGATTGAAAGCGACGGTGCAACGTTGTTGGTACAATAAACAAGTATCTGATTCGGCATCAGCGAGCAGCTGAGCATACGGCTTCAAGCGCTCCTCTCTGCACTCACTTGCTTATTATGGAACCCCACCGACGTCAAATAATTCGTAGCTCAACCCACTGTATCGTAGTAGCCCAGGTAGGAGCCGAATACCGTAAATGCCAGAATAGTAGCCAGGGGCACTAATTTCCTGCGAGCGGTTAATCATAAGGTTTATGGTACTCAGACGCGTTTTGCAATTTGTCCACTCAACGCGTCCACTGCCAGACGCATGGTTGCGATGCTCAACTCTTAGTGGGACACCGTGGGACATAGCGGGATCACCGTATCCTTCGCCGAATAAAGTGTTTTCTGTATTCGAATTCAACTGTATCGCATCACAGTCGCTGAAACAAGCAAAAGATGAAGCGCAAGATCGAGATCGAATTTGGGGCCGGGACGATGTGCGCGATATCCTACAAGAAATGCGGGGCGGCACACGCGTTGCTTTCTCACTGTCACTGAATTGTAGGTTCGACGCAAACTTGAACAAGGTGGGTGTTGGGGTGGACGTACCCAAGCAGTTGGACGTCACGCCCTTCGTCAACGCCGCTGTCGCGCAGCAAGGGGTACTGCCGACCAAACACCCACTGCGAAGCGTCGTCGTGAGTGCGCGCTCATTTTGTTGAGCGACATCCAACCACAGTTTATGGGTAGTACCACTTGGGGGCCTGCGTCGACAGTGGCCACTACACGGCAGGCTGCTTGGTCGACGAGCTGGACTCCTGGTGGCGGTTCGACGACAGCATCGTCGTGCAGCTTGGCGCCGATACCGACTGGGCGCCCGTCGACAGTCAGGACACCTACCTGCTCTTCTACGGCCGGCAGACGCGAACGTCCCATACCACGCTGTGGTTCAGTGGTTGTGCTCGCTCGCTCGCTCCTCTGTATGTAGGCTCCTCCAGCAAGCTCAGGGCGTCCGCCCGGGTTTGCTTGGTCATCCTCATCCTTTGATGCTAATCTCAGAATAATTCCTTGCTCATCTAGTGGTAATCTCATCTGCAGTGTCGATCGTTGTTGCCGTCGTCGACAGGTATTTATTCGCGCATAGAGGTGTATCGTGCCTGGTGTGCTGCGAGACACAGCAAACTCCACCGCCCAGAGCAAACTTGAATTGCATTACTGACGCTGCGAATCGTACTCATGTTTGAATTGGGTGGTTAATTTCGTTGAGCATCGTTTACTTCCAGTTGAGCATCGTTAACGCACCCTGCCAGAGACGTGTTTGTGGGCTTATGTTGAAAGGGGATAGGCGGGGACAGCCACTCTGGGGGACAGCCACTGCGAAAGATACTGTATTCGCGAAAGCTTGAATACTTTTCGATTGATTCTGACAACTTCATTTATCAGTGTGTACAACGTTTAGAGAGCAATGGCGGGCAGCAGTTGGTCTCCTCTGGTGGTAGCGGGCTGTCCTGGGCGTCCCCAACGTTGCCAGTCTGCAGAACTGACCAGACATCAGTGAAAATTCCAGCCAGTTCAGGAGCGAACGAAGCGTTAGCGCTGAGCGCTGCCCTGAGCGTGGAACATACCTGTAACCGGGTCTGGAAGAGTGGGGGGTGTAAATGGCCGAATTCTGGGGGGGGGGGGTGTCTGGAGCAAAAAGTGGGTGGGTAGCCAGCCATTTTTTGAGTTATACTGGTACTTTTTGGTTAAAAATGGGTATTAATAGGGTCTAAACAGTGTTATTTAGCTGTTTTATGGTCATATAACACTGAAAAGCACTGAAATAACCAACATTTACTCACTTATCGTTTTAGACTGAGTGAAAATCCCTTGGGAAAATTCTGGGGGGAGGGTTGGGGGGGGGGAGTTGGAAAAATTCTGCGGGGCCCCCAACCCCCCCCCCCCAGTTACAGGTATGGCGTGGAACTGCCTTGTAAGAGGAAATTGGCTGAACGACCACTATGAATGTCGTTGGTGCCACAGGAATGCGAATGCGACTTCGCTGATCGGCAGATGGCGCTTTACAATCATAGCCACAGGAGACGTTGTTCTCGTTCGCTTCCACGTCGTCTGATAGCTGCGTAACGTCGCCTGTGTCCGATTCGGCGAGTCGAGCAGCACCAAGCTCACCAAAATCCACACTTTGCATCAGTTAATAAAGGCGCCACTTTCCGCTTCAGACTAAATAATTTGCCCTTTCGTTGCCGGTGCGGCGCCGATGGCATTGACGTCGTGGACACGTACGTGCGCAAGTAGAACGAATTAAACTGAATATTCATCAAGCAAAACTGGGCGAGCAAAAATTTCGACATTCAAACAATCGGATACCGTACCAACCCCAGGGTTAGGCTTAGACCTAGAACTTGCTTAGGCTTAGTCTTTGTTTAGGCTTTGGCTTAGTCATCAAATTAAGCAGTTTCGCATAGGCTTAGGCTCAGGCTTCCACTGAGGCTTCCACTTAGGCTTCCACTGAGGCTTAGAAAGTTTAGACTTAGGCTTAGGCTTGCGTTTAGGCTTTGAATTATGCTTAGGCTTAGGCTCATGCTTAGATCTAGGCTTAATTAAACTTAAGCTTTGGCTTTGACAGAACGCTGCATGAGGGCATTCGTCCCGTCGTTGTTGTAAACGGGAATGTCGTCACCAGCTATTATCGATTTTTGCTCAACAACCAAGAAATTCAAAGCTTTAGTGTGCAAAGTTTTGAATTGCGCGTGTGCAGTTTTCAATGTGTGCGCTTATTAAGCGTAATGCTGCTTGTGTAGTTGATCAACGGTCAACGAGTTTTTTTAAATTTAAAATTTGATCTTAACGGGCTTACAAGAATCGATGCAGGCATGCAGGCATGCAAGCAGTTAAAGAATGCAGGCAAAATACAGTAAGAACCGTATAACTTGCCACTTCGAAAGGCGTACCTTTCTCCATCGCTCCCCCACCCCACCCAAATTACAGGTATGCTAGCTACAAGTAGGCCACATTGTACTTGTGCGTGCAGTCGAAGATATCCTGACAGCTCGTCCCTGCTCTGCAGTAGGTACTCCGTCCCGACGATGGAGAAACCGTAGTCCGTGACCGCCATGGCGTCTATGACGTCATTGCCGACGCCGCCCGGCACCCACGTCGCCGTTCATCGAAGTCAACGTGAACGCGAGGTCGCGTCCGATTCGCTCGTCAAATGCCGTCCACTGCGTCAGTAGAACGGAAGTGGATGTCGGAGGCGATGTCGGAAGTTCGCGACGATGGACCGACGACGAATGCGCGCATGCGCACGTCTTCGCCGCCGACATGGGTGCTGGCAAAGGTGGCGCCACAATTCAAAGTTGTGGGAGACAATATTAGCTCCGTCTTCCCAGAATGACGTTGTCCACGTCGAATGGCCCGCCGACTATAGTGGACCAGGCATTTCTGGGAGCGCACAAGCAGCGACTCCACAGATGAGTCTCGCTATGCACTGCCCCATCAGCGCCGCCTTCGTCCTCTGACTGAGCTTCTCGCGCTGGGCCAGAGGAAGTGGCGCGGGCACTGGGAGATAGCCACTCGCTGAGAAACAAATTACCTTCAATGCGCATTTTACGGAATTTCCAGGGTCGTCAAGAGCAGAGAAGCCGCAGCGCACGCAATCCACTTCGTCCTCCCTCCCAACACGGTTGTCAATTGAAAAATAGCGCACACAAACTCTCGTCAAACATGTAGTGAGAGGCAATAAAGTTAGTGCGGGGCAGGAGTTCTGCCTTTCTTTCCTTACGCCTTTTTAAAAATGGCAAGTTATATGGATCTTACTGTATTTTGCCTGCATTCTTTACCTGCCTGCGTGCCTGCATGCCTGCATCGATTCTTGTAAGCCCATAACGGTTATTGTGCGAAGGCAAGCCGGGCCGGATTTGTTGGTTTTGGCAAGGCATCTGCAAGCGTTTGCTCTTTTTTTTTCATTTGCCTAGATCGGCGAGGTTCAATGACAAGGACAAATGGCGAGTTTTGCTAGTTTTTTTACAATCTCATTTTTCATAAAATTGTATTAAATGGTAAATGGTAATAATGGTAAATAAAGGGTGTTTTTTATAATTATCACATTTCTTTTTCGAATAACTTTTGTTTCCTTTGTCGGATTGTTGTCAAATTTGGAACACTTATACTCAAGACTTTGGGATTTTGTCTGAAAAAGAATCGTCGAATTCCGAGAGTTATGGCGCTCCAAATCAGATGTCGCTCTTTGGGCAGATTTTACAAACTAAATCGTTTGAATCGTAACTATCCAGTACTGTATGCCAAATTTCAAACGCCACACTTTGCTTTTGGCTGGCGCAGCTCGTCTAATACGGTCGGCGCACAGTATTCTCTGCTGATGCTCGACTGAAAACCGCCCCCTCTCCATCCGCCCTCCCCCACTCCATACCAACCCAACGGCCCAGGTTATGCGCCATGTGAAATCTGCCCAAAAAGCGACATCTGATTTGGAGCGCCATAACTCTCGGAATCCTCAACCGAATTCGACGATTCTTTTTTAGACAAAATCCCAAAGCCTTGAGTATAAGTGTTCCAAATTTCATAAACAATCCGACAAAGGAAACGAAAGTTATTCAAAAAAGAAATGTGATAATTTAAAAAAACACACTTTAGCTAATGGCATAGGTGCCCATATGGAAATACCGGGCCCGGGCACCTATGCTTATAGCTGCCCCATACCCATTCAAACGCATAACCGCCTGCTCCTTGAGTTTAGTGCATCCTTTTTAGCTGGCGTAACTGATGGATATTTTTTGGGTAGAACAGGAGTAAGGAGTCTTGGCGGAGTTCGATTCCATTATCTAACTATCCCATGGGGGGTATACCATTCCCCTGGAAGACCCTATCCCGAAAGACTTTCGGGACGACCCCTCCCCTGCGTAGGTGCCCACGGAAATTGGGCCAGGGGAGGGGCAAATCGCCAATTTTTTGAAGGTAGGGGGTAGGTAAATCGGGATTTTCGGGATGGACTTTTATACAGCGAAATTGCACAAAAAAAATTGTACATATTCGCCTCAAAAGTCAAAATGGACCCAAAACGGTTCAAAACATGATCTAAACGCCATTTCTAGGTACCTTTAAGCTGCAAAGTACAAAAAGACAGCGCCGCAGGCACACTTTTTTGCTATCTTTGCAAGACAAATTGGCTTGAAGTTCCAGAAAATTAAAGCCAGGGGGGTCGTCCCGAAAGTCTTTCGGGAGAGGGTCTTCCAGGGGAGGGGTATACCCCCCCCCCCCCCTATACCTCACGCATGGGCACCTACCTATGCTCTCCTGGCCTCCAGCCAATTTGTCTTGTAAGTTGTAAAAAATGGCAAAAGTATGCCTTCGAGCGGCGCTGTCTTTTTGTTTGCAGCTTAAAGTACATAGAAATGGTGTTTAGATCACGTTTTGAACCGTTTTGAGTCAATTTTGAGGCGAATAAGTACCATTTTTGTGCAATTCCAACATATAAAACTCCATCCCGAAAATACCGATTTACCCACCCATGCCTTCAAAAAATTTGGCGATTTACCCTTCCCCCTGGCCCAATTTCCGTGGGCACCTATGGATGCAGTATTACACTGTAAATACTTAGCTGATGTTTTCCATCCATTGGTGCTGCATTTGACGGTTAGAATCGAAACTAGATATACCAGCCCCCCCCCCCCCCCCCGGCCCCTAGGGCCCATTTTGAAATGTACAGTATGCCTACAACGCTTGATAGCCATTTATGGGCATGCAGTGTTTCGTTGTTCTTAGACCGCAGTGGGCTCAATTTCGGTGGAACATGAAGGCTTGCTCACTGCTGTCGTTACCTGGCGCATAAAAGACTATCAGCTACTACACGACAGGGCCGCATTTTGTAGCGTGCTGTCTTCTGTTAGATAGTACGCTTTTCCATTATTGAGAGTAGAGTATGATCCTGCCTAAAACCTGTACAAAATGCGTGCTAGTGCTGTCAAAGACCAGGTGTTCAACAGTGAAATCTTCAATGTGAGCTGTTCTGCAAGTTGGTGTTTTCATTGGTGTCCTAAAGGGGATGGCCAGTCTCCTGACAACTCTGCAGCATTTTATTTGACCTGCATGAGCTTTAATGGCTCCAAGGAGAAGAAAGTACAGTACACTGTGAATGTCTTAAAAGGCGATGGTTCAGTGGTCGAACTGTGGTCAGAGGAGGAGTCTGTTCACACACCAGAAAACGAAAGCTATGGCACTTGGGAGATGTATCAGCACACCGATCTGTTAGACAAAGAGCAAATGTTTCTCAAGAAGGATGGCAGCCTGACCTTTGTCTGCATTGTCACTGTGGAGGACACGGAGTCGGCTGCAGCTTTGCATCTCGATGGGCTATGGAATATGTTTCATGACGCAGTTTTCGCAGACTTCCTCTTCAAAACCGACACTGGAAAGGCGTTTTCTGTCAGTTGCGTCTCAAGCGTCTGCGTGTTTGTGCACGCACTGTTCGTGTGTTGTGTTTGTGTATGTTTGTTTATGTGTGGGTGTGCGCTACACTACACTGTCTTATTACGGGCATTTGAAGCGCGCGATGGTTGGGGGGAGGGGTATGAGTTCATCCCTTGCATGTGCGGTTTGTGGAGGGTGGTTGGTATTGGTAGGTAGGGAGCTTGAGGTTTTTATGGTGCGTACCTTACCTGGTGGGAGGGGGTTGTACAATTGTACAACTTTGTACAATTGTAGACAAGTTGGAAAACTTCAGGAAAATTCTGGGGGGTCTGCAACGCATTGAATATGCAAATTGCGTTTGATCGAATTTGAGAATTCAGTGTCAAATCTGCTTGGGATATATGTAATCGACCGTGGTGATCACGAATATCACATCCGTTTTCTAACGCGCTACCGTAATCACGAGATATAGCATTATCCTTTTCTACAGTAGTATGACTGTTTGTGGGTTCTGTCTGCAATGCCGCACAGCGAGTTCTGCTGGATGGATTGAGCTGAAATTTTGTATGAAGCTTGCTTGGCACATTGTACCATCAAAATAAGAGTGGCACTACTGAAACTATCGTAATCCATGCGTTATGCAAATATAAATAAATTATATGATAATACAGCACATTTTTTTGCGTGCTTCTGACTTATCAGAAGTGTTTAGAAAGCAGTGCCGTACAGATCAATGGTGCAGTGGTTATGGTGTACGTTACTTTTCTGGAGGTCCTGTGATCAAACCTCTGCCATAAAAGTACTTGTAACTTTTTTGCTTATAATTTTTTGTTTTGCACTCGTTAATGCTATAAAAACTTCGAACTTTTTATTATTTTTTACTTTGTTTTGCAGGCGTTAACGCTATAGAAACTTGTATTACCCACACATGCACGCACGCACGCACGCGCGCACGCACGCACGCATTGGCACACACGCACACACGCACGCACGCACACACGCACGCACGCACGGACTCGCGCACGCACGCACAGAATATGGTTCAAGTTGAGGGTAAAAAAGCCCAAACATACCTATGCGAACGCGCACGCATGCACGCATGCACGGACTCGCGCACGCACGCACGCAAGCACGCACGCACGCACGCACGGACTCGCGCACGCACGCACGCAAGCACGCACGCACGCATGCAATCACGCACGCACGCACGCACGCACGCACGCACGCACGCACGCACGCACGCACGGACTCGCGCACGCACGCAGGACTCGCGCACGCACGCAGGACTCGCGCACGCACAGCAAGCACGCACGCGCAACGTGAGGCTAAAAAACCCGAACATACGTATGCGAACGCGCACGCATGCACGCACGCGCGCGCGCGCGCGCGCACGCACGCACGCACGCACGTACGCACGCATGCACGCACGCACGCACTCGCGCACGCACGCACGCACGCACGCACGAACGCACGCACGGACTCGCGCACGCACGCACAGACGGACTCGCGCACGCACGCACGCACATGCACACACGCATGCACGCACGGACTCGCGCGCGCACGCACGCACACGCGTGTATGCCTAAGCGTAAGCCGAAGCGTATAAGCCTGGGCCTAAGCCTAAGCCTGAGGATGGGGCGTGATCATTCTTTAGTGTTAGCGTTTTAGTGGTGCGTTGTTTTAGTTTTTTTTTTGGTGTCGAAAACGGCTGAAAACAATTGATGCGTCCGCGTTCGCTGCGTCCGATGAACCCTTTCTTAATTTTAGTCTTAGTCCAGACTTTGCTTTAGTCCAGTCCATGTTTAGGCTTTGGCTTTGGCTTTGGCTTTGGCTTTGGCTTCGCTTAGGTTTCGGATGCAGCGGATGCGGCCGCAACAATTGTGTTTTGCCAAAAAAAAAAACGACGTAAGGAAGACTCAAGCCCAAGCCTGCCAAAAAACGTCCGCCCACGGCGTGCCGGAAGGGAATTGGAAGCGTCGGACAGCGATCCTAGCTTAGAGCAGATCCAAAGGCCTTGCACAAGCAGGCAGGATGAGAGCGCCGCTTTGGCAAGTCGCTCCAAGAGGAAGAGAGGCCGTTCACAAATTCACTCGTTCACACTACAGAGCGGTCAAGGAGCTTCAGAAGAAATGTATTATTTAGTTTCTCAATGGCGCTCAAATGTTTTGCGGTGCAATTACCTATTTATAACAGACTACCGAGCAGTCGGCGGCGCGTGCACAAGCCGATCGGGAAGCTGCAGCACTGCGCCTGCAGATCACGATGCATGAACATATGTGAGCAACCATGCAGATTACAAAAAAAGCCAATTATTATTAGCTGGCTCTGAAGGGCTGATTAAAACAATTAGCCCGCCGCCACAAAATATGGAATTTATGGTGTCTGCCCAAGATGGTATAGTGTCAAATTTTTGCTATCGAATGTAATGACTGGACGCAAGAATAAAGCGTTACAACAAACAAGCTACTGTAAAACGTTTTCCTGTATTGCAGAAGTGCATTGGTTGCATTGGTTGACTTCCTTTGGCTTTTGCTGCAGCACTTTACATATTTGTCATTGTTGCTGTTCAACTGAGCATTCGCAGCATGATTTTATGACACATTGTATTTTGATAATGAGACACTACTGAGGACATAAAAATATAGATACTGAACCACTTTGGAGCACTTTGCAAGCAGGAGTCCTGAGTTGAAGCGGCTAGTTTTTCTAATTACCCCTACCCATCAAGCCCGATTTACAGCTGGACCCGGACCCAGACTCGAGGGACCCAGTTCAGTCCTGGAGTCCGCCAGACAATAGGTGCGTCATTTCCCTATTTCCCTGCTTTCACATCCGACGACTTTCTTTTGTGATCGCATACACGCGATTGAAGACTGGCATTGAATTGCTAGGAAATGAGCTTGCAAGGAAATTGCTCGCTTACGATTTTGAGCCCATGCAGCCAATGTGCCTAGGTATCTATCTATATTACTAAAGCACAATGTCTGTCTGTCTGTCTGTGTGCAACGCAGCCCAGAGAGTTATGCTGGATGGATTGAGCTGAAATTTTGTATGAAGCTGCCGTGGGAAACTTCACCGTCAAAATAAGAGTGGCACTTCTGCAACTACCGTAATCCGTGAGTTATGCAAATTTCGCATACGTGTTTGATCCAATTTGAGAATTCAGTGTCAATTCTGCTTGGTATGTATGTAATCGACCATGCTGATCACGAATATCACATCCGTTTTCCAGTGCGATACCGTAATCGCGAGATACAGCACATTGAATATGCAAATTGTGGATGGTTAATGTTGCAAATTGGGGGTGCAAAACAGTATGAGCATATGTAATTGACAATGCTGATCACGACTCTGGCATTTGTTTTCACATCCACTACAGTAATGACAAGATATAGCACTATCCTTTTCTACAGTAGTAGGGCTGTTTGTGGGCTCTGTCTGCATTCTGCAATGCAGCGCAGAGAGTTGTGGTGAATTGATTGAGCTGAAATTTTGTGAGCAGCTGGCTTGGCACATTTTACCATCATACAGTGGCCGGATTTTCCGTAGCTACCGTAATCCGGGAGATATGCAAATTCCGCATATGTGTTTTATCAAATTTGAGAATTCAGTGTCAAATCTGCTTGGGACATACGTAATCGGCCATGCTGATCACGAATATCACATCCGTTTTCCTGTGAGATACTGTAATCACAAGATATGAGACATTGAATATGCAAAATGTTGCAAGTTGTTGTTGCATATTTCAAGTTGAGGGTGAAAAAATCACGTACATACCTATGCGAACGCGCACGCACGCACGCACGCACGCACGCACGCACGCACGCACGCACGCACGCACGCGCATGCATGCACGCACTCGCGCACACGCACGCACGCACGCGCGCACATGCACGCACGCATGCACGCACAGAATATGGTTCATGTTGCAAGTTGAGGGTAAAAACGCACGAACATACCATACCTATGCGAACGCGCACGCACGCACACATGCACACATGCACGCAGGTGCACACGCACGCACACATGCACACATGCACGCAGGTGCACACGCACGCACAGACACGCATGGACGGACTCGCGCACGCACGCACGCATGTGCGCACACGAACGCACGGCTCGCGCGCACACGCACGCACACTCGTGTATGCCTAAGCGTAAGCCTAAGCATATAAGCCTGGGCCTAAGCCTAAGTCTGAGGATGGGGTGTGATCATGCTTTAGTGTTAGCGTTTTTGTGGTGCGTTGTTTTAGTTTTTTTGTGTAGAAAACGGCTGAAAACAATGAATGCGTCCGCGTCCGCTGCGTCCGATGAACACTTTCTTAATTTTAGGCTTAGTCCAGACTTAGGCTTAGGCTTAGGCTTAGGCTTAGCTTAGGTTTCGGACGCAGCGGACGCGGACGCAACCATTGTGTTTTTCCAAAAAAAAACGACGTAAGGAAGACTCACGCCCACGCCCACCGAAAAACGCCTGCCCACGACGCGCCGGAAGGGAATCGGAAGCGTCGGACAGCGATTCTAGCTTAGAGCAGGTCCAAAGGCCTTGCACAAGCGCCGCTTTGGCAAGTCGCTCCAAGAGGAAGAGGGGCCGTTCACAAATTTCGACGAGTTCTACAGACCGGTCAGGGAGCTTCAGAAGAAACGTACAGGGTGGCCAAGCCTTGGCTTACGGTCTTTGATTGAGAATATCTCAGACACGGATGCACCAATTCTGCTGAAATTTTGAACACTTTTAGTAGACACATGAGCTTAGATTTCCTCCAAGTTTGGGCCAAATCCATAAGCTTTCAGTTTTCAAAAAGACCACCGTCGACATCGACGCATTGTTCACAACGTTTGATCACCGATCGGCATATTTTTGAGCACAGCTCAGCGTCAAAGTGTGTCGAAGCATTCTCGATAGCCTGCTTCAATTCGGCAACGGTCTTGGACCCTTGAGCGTAAACGACTTCCTTCAGAATTCCCCAAACCGAAAAGTCGCATGGAGTCAAGTCAGGCGACCGAGGAGGCCAGTCAATGGGGCCTCTGCGACCAATCCATCGGTCTGGAAAGCTGTCGTCCAGAAACTGGCGAACATCGCGATGAAAGTGAGCGGGGGCTCCGTCCTGTTGCCAAATAATGGCGTCCAGGTCCGAAAATGTGGCAATTTCGTTCCACACTTTGTCTGTCAAGAGCTGAAGGTAAGACTCCCCGGTCACGCTTCCTTCGAAAAAAAGGGGCCAATGAGCCCGCTCGAGCAAATTCCAATCCACACCATTACACCTGGGCTGTTTAAGTCCTTTTCTACGACCAAATTGGGATTCTCCGCACTCCAATAAACACAATTGTGCCTGTTGACATGTCCATTGAGTTTGAACATCGCTTCGTCCGTCCAAATGATCCTGTCAATGAAGCACGGATCAGCTCGACTTTGCTCGAGAAACCATTCGGAGAACTGTAGCCGACGGTCCGGATCGTCTTCAGTCAGAGAATGCAAAAGCCGTGGACGGTAAGGCCGCAACTTTGCAGCCTTCAGAACAAGCTGAACAGTCGATCTCGCCACGCCAACTTGAGACGAGAGACGTCGAGTTGACTTTTGTGGCGACTTTTCGATCGCGCGTAGAATCCGTTGCTCAGTTGATCCGGTTCTGATGGGCTTTGGCATCGGATGAGGACGATCGCCAACGGATCCAGTTTCTTCAAAGCGTTTTACGGTCGCCAAGACAGTTTGCCTTGATGGCGGATTGGTTGTTGGGAACTCAGCTTTGAATCGACGAATAACTTCGGTTTGATTGTCCGTTTTGTAAAACTCTTTTACAAGAAAAACTCGCTGTTCCACAGAAAATCTCCGCCACGACATTTCAAAAACAAAAACAATTCTTTTTGCTTCAAATCACACCTACAGTATCTTCTAAATCACGCATTAAACAATGTTATAATTGTCAAACATGCAACTTTAAATAAACATATTCGATTTGGCCCAAACTTGGAGGAAATCTAAGCTCATGTGTCTACTAAAAGTGTTCAAAATTTCAGCAGAATTGGTGCATCCGTGTCTGAGATATTCTCAATCAAAGACCGTAAGCCGAGGCTTGGCCACCCTGTATTATTTAGTTTCTCAATGGCGCTCAAATGTTGAGCGGTGCAATTATTTATAGCAGCCTACCGAGCAGTCAGTCAGTCAGTCAGCACAAGCCGATCGGGAAGCTGCAGTCCTGCGCCTGCAGATCACGATGTATAGGGTGTTTTTTTTAAATTATCACATTTCTTTTTTGAATAACTTTCGTTTCCTTTTTCGGATTGTTATGAAATTTGGAACACTTATGCTCAAGACTTTGGGATTTTGTCTGAAAAACGAATCGTCGAATTCGGTTGAGGATTCCGAGAGTTATGCCGCTCCAAATCAGATGTCGCTTTTTGGCCAGATTTCACATGGCGAACAACCTGGGCCGTTGGGTTGGTATGGAGTGGGGGAGGGCGGATGGAGAGGGGGCGGTTTCAGTCATGTTACTGTGCGCCGACCGTATTGGACGAGCTGCGCCAGCCAAGAGCAAAGTTTGGCGTTTGAAATTTGGCATACAGTACGGGATAGTTACGATTCAAACGATTTAGTTTGTAAAATCTGCCCAAAAAGCGACATTTGATTTGGAGCGCCATAACTCTCGGAATCCTCAACCGAATTCGACGATTCTTTTTTCAGACCAAATCCCAAAGTCTTGAGTATATGTGTTCCAAATTTGATAACAATCTGACAAAAGAAACAAAAGTTATTCAAAAAAGAAATGTGATAATTTAAAAAAAACACCCTTTATGAACATATGTGAGCAACCATGCAGATTACAAAAAGCCAATTATTATTAGCTGGCTCTGAAGGGCTTATTACAACAATTAGTCCACCGCCACTAAATATGGGATTTATGGTGTCTGCTAAAGATGGTATAGTGCCAAATTTTTACTATCGAATGTAATGACTGGAGATGTAATGACGCAAAAATAAAGCGTTACAACAAAAAAGGTAAACTGTTCTCCTGTATTGCAGAAGTGCATTGGTTGCATTGGTTGACTTCCTTTGGCTTTTGCTGCATCACTTTACAGATTCGTCATTGTTGCTTTTCAACTGAGCATTTGCAGCATGATTTTATGACACATTTTATTGATGATGAGGCATCACAGAGGACGTGAAAATATTGATATTGAACCACTTTGGAGCACTTTGCAAGCAGGAGTCCTGAGTTGAAGCGGCTAGTCTATATTACTAAAGCACAATGTTTGTCTGTCTGTCTGTCTGCAACGCAGCCCAGAGAGTTGTGCTGGATGGATTGAGCTGAAATTTTGTGTGAAGCTTCCTTGGCACATTTCACCGTCAAAATAAGAGTGGCACTTCTGAAACTACCGTAATCCGTGAGTTATGCAAATTTCGCATACGTGTTTGATCGAATTTGAGAATTCAGTGTCAATTCTGCTTGGTATATATGTAATCGACCATGCTGATCACGAATATCACACCCGTTTTCCAGTGCGATACCGTATTCGCGAGATACAGTACATTGAATATTCAAACTGTGGATGGTTAATGTTGCAAATTGGGGGTGAAAAACAGTATGAGCATATGTAATTGACAATGCTGATCACGACTCTGGCATTCGTTTTCACATCCGCTACAGTAATGACAAGATATAGCACTATCCTTTTCTACAGTAGTAGGGCTGTTTGTGGGCTCTGTCTGCAATGCAGCGCAGAGAGTTGTGGTGAATTGATTGAGCTGAAATTTTGTGAGCAGCTGGCTTGGCACATTTCACCATCATACAGTGGCCAGATTTTCCGCAGCTACCGTAATCTGGGAGATATGCAAATTGCGCATATGCGTTTTATCGAATTTGAGAATTCAGTGTCAAATCTGCTTGGGACATATGTAATCGACCATGCCGATCACGAATATCACATCCGTTTTCCTGTGAGATACCGTAATCACAAGATATGAGACATTGAATATGCAAATTGTAAATGTTGCAAGTTGTTGCATATTTTAAGTTGAGGGTAAAATAGCACGAACAAACCTATGCGAACGCGCACGCACGCGCGCGCACGCATGCACGCACTCGCGCACACGCACGAACGCATGCGCGCACACGCACGCATGCACGCGCGCACACGCACGCACGCATGTACGCACGGAAAAGGGTTCATGTTGCAAGTTGAGGATAAAAAAGCACGAACATACCTATGCGAACGCGCACGCACGCACGCACGCACGCACGCATGCACGCACGCACGCACGCACGTGCACACGCACGCACAGACACGCACGGACGGACTCGCGTCTGCAGCACGGACTCGCGCGCGCACACGCACGCACACGCGTGTATGCCTAAGCGTAAGCCTGAGGATGGGGTGTGATCATGCTTTAGTGTTAGCGTTTTTGTGGTGCGTTGTTTTAGTTTTTTTGTGTTGAAAACGGCTGAAAACAATTGATGCGTCCGCGTCCGCTGCGTCCGATGAACACTTTCTTAATTTTAGGCTTTGCTTAGGCTTAGTCCAGACTTTGCTTTTGTCCAGTCCATGTTTAGGCTTTGGCTTAGGCTTAGGCTTAGGCTTAGGCTTAGCTTAGGCTTAGGCTTCGCTTAGGTTTCGGACGCAGCGAACGCGGGCGCAATTGTGTTTTGCCAAAAAACGACGTAAGGAAGACTCAAGCCCAAGCCCGCCGAAAAACGCCCGCCCACGGCGCGCCGGAAGGGAATCGGAAGCGTCGGACAGCGATCCTAGCTTAGAGCAGGTCCAAAGGCCTTGCACAAGCAGGCAGGATGAGAGCGCCGCTTTGGCAAGTCGCTCCAAGAGGAAGAGAGGCCGTTCACAAATTTCGAGGAGTTCTACAGAGCGGTCAAGGAGCTTCAGAAGAAATGTATTATTTAGTTTCCCAATGGCGCTCAAATGTTGAGCG
This sequence comes from Paralinhomoeus sp. GSCO2_6, assembly GCA_030248085.1. Taxonomy (NCBI): domain Eukaryota; kingdom Metazoa; phylum Nematoda; class Chromadorea; order Monhysterida; family Linhomoeidae; genus Paralinhomoeus; species Paralinhomoeus sp. GSCO2_6. The sequence goes on from JASAMY010002266.1 coordinate 31,754, forward strand.
GTGCAATTATTTTTAGCAGACTACTGAGCAGTCAGTCAGTCAGCACAAGCCGATCGGGAAGCTTCAGCACTGCGCCTGCAGATCACGATGCATGAACATATGTGAGCAACCATGCAGATTACAAAAAAGCCAATTATTATTAGCTGGCTCTGAATGGCGTATTAAAACAATTAGCCCACCGCCCCTAAATATGGGATTTATGGTGTTTCTGCTAAAGATGGTATAGTGCCAAATTTTTACTATCGAATGTAATGACTGGAGATGTAATGACGCAAGAATAAAGCGTTACAACAAAAAAGGTAAACTGTTCTCCTGTATTGCAGAAGTGCATTGGTTGCATTGGTTGACTTCCTTTGGCTTTTGCTGCAGCACTTTACAGATTTGTCATTGTTAATTTTCAACTGAGCATTTGCAGCATGATTTTATGACACATTGTATTGATGATGAGTCATCACAGAGGACATGAAAATATTGATATTGAACCACTTTGGAGCACTTTGCAAGCAGGAGTCCTGCGTTGAAGCGGCTAGTATTATGGAGATCGCAGTAAAGTCTCGGAGCAGAGCAGAGCTAGGCGCCCACCTGCGATTAGCAGGCTTTAAAAGTACATGTGTTGGAGTGGAGCCGAGCTGCTAGAAGAATTACAAGAAATTTACCGGAAACGCCCCTAAACATATGACATTCCGATCTACCCTTTATTTATGTTCATTCTATTAGCTCAGAGAGTCGTGTCAAGTTGTGTCTTTTGAGATTTAATAAAGAGAAATATCCTTAAGAAAAGTGTTCGTGGAGAAGAAGTGTGGCGAGCGAACCTACAACAAGGCGGTCACGAGGACTTGCGCCAACAAATTGGAGCGTCAGGCAGGATCTCAAGTTCAACGTCATCAGCGGCCGTGTGGATCTCTCAAGATCACCGGTCGAGCCGTGCTGTTTCACGGGTCTTTCCTCTAGAGGGTGTACCGTGTCGTCGAGGATCTACTCGTCGGACACCGTCAGGAGCGAAGCGAGCGCGCAAAGCCGGCTGTCCTCTTTAAAGGCGGTCGTGCCGTTCAAGTCAAGTGTGCTGGGCCGGCTATCCTGCTCAAGGCGGTCGTGCCGTTCGAGTCGAGTGTGCTGGGCCGGCTGTCCTGCTCAAGGCGGTCGTGCCGTTCGAGTCGAGTGTGCTGGGCCGGCTGTCCTGCTCAAGGCGGTCGTGCCGTTCGAGTCGAGTGTGCTGGGCCGGCTGTCCTGCTCAAGGCGGTCGTGCCGTTCGAGTCGAGTGTGCTGGGCCGGCTATCCTGCTCAAGGCGGTCGTGCAGTTCAAGTCGAGTGTGTTGGGCCGGCTGTCCTGTTCGAAGGCGGTCGCGCTGTTCAAGTCAAGACGTGCTGAGCTAGCTGTTCTGCTCGAAGACAGCCGTGCTGTTGAAGTAGAGGCGTAGAAGAAAATCGAGCTGTCAAGGTGTGGAGCGTTGGTCATCCGGTTTGAAGACGATCGAGCTGTTCGTGGCGTGCAGAATCGGACGAGCAGTATCGGCATCGCTGGTTCTACCAGTACTGCCTAGAAATTCCACCACACCTGTGGCTCTGCCACCGCTTACGGCCTCGGCCGCCAAAATTGTGGCTCTGCCACCGCTTACGGCCTCGGCCGCCAAAATTGTGGCTCTGCCACCGCTTACGGCCTCGGCCGCTAAAAACTGTGGCTCTGCCACCACTTACGGCTTCGGCCGCCAGAACTGTGGCTCTGCCACCACTTCTTACGGCTTCGGCCGCCAGAACTGTGGCTTTGCCACCACTTACGGCCTCGTGCCGCCAGATTGTGGCTTAGCCACCACTTACAGCCTTGTGCTGCCAGATTGTGATTTTGCCACTTATAGTTTTGTGTTATCTAGATAAGATTTTAGTGATTGTGGTTCTATTAAGATAGATGTCGAACGTATTTCCCGTGTCGAGTGATTTGGCGATTGACGCGTACGTTACGGATGGAGAAGAGAGTGAGGCAGAAGTGGACATGGACAGTAACCAGTCAGAGGAGCAGCGTTTGGCGGAGCGACGCGAGAGGGACAGAAAGAGGCGTGAGAGGAAGAGACAGGAAGAATTAGAATTGCGGCAACGTCTTGAGCAATTGGAGGCGGAGAAGCAGCGACTCGCGGAGGCGAATCAACAACTACTTCAGAGACAGAACGAAGATTCGCGTCGTAGTCGTAGTGGTGGACGAGAGCAATCGAGAAGAGACACGCGAGAGGAATCGACTAAAAGGGCACAACAAAGTAAGGGGCGTAAACATAACAACAGTCAGAGTCGTAGTCATTCACGTGACAGGCAATCTGTAGACGGACAACTGGAAGGCGATGGTACATCGGATTATTTTTCTTTATTAGCAAGGCAAATGCAGACGCAGAGTGAGATGCAACAGCAGCGTTTAGACGCACAGATTGAGATGCAAGAACGGCGGGCAGAGGATCAGCGACAACAAACGTTACTTTTGATAGAGGCTCAAAGACAGCAGGCAGAGGCACAACAACAACAACAACAGCAACAACAGCAACAAATGCAGCAACAAATGCAACAACAGCAGCAACAAATGCAGCAACAAATGCAACAACAGATGCAAATGCAAACAGTGCTTTTGCAAAATCTTACACAGAATGAACATACCAACGGAACTGGGAACGGAAATGGTAATGGACATGAAAATGGTCACATAAATTTGAGGGATTATCCAGATCCGAAAGTGAAAAGTTTTAATGGTAAAGGCACTGTTTCTTTTGACGATTGGTTATTCACTTTTGATTGGGCAGTGCGGACATACCCAGAAGAAATGAAGTGCCGATACATGGTGATGTCTTTTTCGGGCGATGCATTGTCACTTTTTCGCACTTTATCGGCCGAAATTCAGAACGATTATACCCGTTTATGTGAAACATTTTCACAGCATTTTGTGGACAAACGTCCATTATCCCAACGAATTAGAGCATGGTTGACGTGGGAACAACACTCTCAAACAGTGCAAGAGTACATAACCTCCTCTAGTAAGAAATTTGCGGAATTGAATTTGGATGAACTTGAAGTGGCAGATTGTTTGAGGGCATACTTTTTCTATAATAATATGAATGAAAAATTTAGACCTGATGTTTCAACTCAAGATTTTACATGGGATAACGTGACGACAAGGGCTCTGCAGAAAGAGCAAACCATAAGTATGGCGCAGGGTGCCATGGCCAATAGATTCGACAGAAATGTGCGTCAGCCTATTCAGAATCGTCCGATTCAGAATTTCAACCAACCGGCGATGCGTTGGCAGAACAGGCCTCCGAACATATCTCAACAGTCTGGGAATAATCCCAATTGGCGAAATGGCCCACCAAATGTCAATCGTTGGCAGAATAGACCTCCAAATATGCCTCAGCAATCGGGGGAAAACCCCAATTGGCGGAATGAACCGCTAAATGTGAGAAACAGCGCCGTGAATGCATTGACCTGTTTCAATTGTGGAGTAGTCGGGCATATGGCCAAAAATTGTAACAAATCGAATGCTCTAACAATGAATGACAGCAAACACGACGAATCAGTTTCAATACCATTTGTTGGTATAGGTAACGAGGTGCGGTTCAATAGTAATGACATTACGTCTTATGAGACGAGAAAAATTCAGGAGAACCGGCGACAGCATCAGTCCAATCAAAAAATTGACAACAAATGTCAGGTGATTGTCATGAGTAAAACCGAAGAAAGGGTTACACCAGAATTGGAACAACCTAAAAAGATTTATGTTCCTAATGATATACAGTTTGAAGGGTTGCCGTCTGTACTACAGTTAGTAGATGAGAATACTTGTGCGAATTACGGTCTTTATGCTATTGCCAGTACGGGAGCTTCGCGCACTTGTGTGAATGAGAAGACGAAAGATACTTTGGTGAATTTTTATAAATCAAAATACCCAGAAGTTTGGGAGGCATTCTATCGACCTCACGCAGTGTCACAGATAAACGGTGTGGATGGCAAACACTTTAGTGCAGGTGAAATTTTCTTGAAAGGGCACAGAAAAGGAAGGCGTTTCAAAATGTGGGCCATAGTGTTGCCAAATTTGAAGCCGGACATTTTGGTAGGCACCGATTTATTGGAGGTTGTGGGAATTAAATTGACTTATCCTGATGGATCAGAAGTACCATTGCTAAAGATTCCAGTGCAAGCTTTGTCACAAGTGACATCTAAATCTGTTGTAAAAGAACGGGTGGCGAACAGGGTTGTAGAGAAGGGAGACAGCGTGGATGTTTTGGGTTATATAGATGAGACGTTTTTTGAGCGCAGTGGGTGGGGAAGTCCCAAGGAGCATCCTAAGGAGTGTAGTGCCCAGGGTTTTTCAAACTTCAGTTTTCAGGTCAACGACAGACAACGCGCCGAAGTCTTGCCGGACGAGAGAGAACGCGTCGCTGTTGCAGATTCGAAACCTCAGAAAATCGTGGACGGATTCAAGGACGAGCAGTGGAGGCTACGGCGCGGAGAAGTCGATGAAAGCGCGCTGGGATTTCAAGAAAATGGCGCGAGTCGACACGTCAAGTTGGGAGCGTCACAGAAGTCAAGGATGAAGACGGCGGCTGGCAAAAGGCAACAACCCGTGGACAGAAGTATCAAGTCGAAGATCGCGCAGCGCAGAGTGGCCAAGACATCCTCTCCACAAGACGCATACTGCCGTCGCTGGCATCATCGTTTTAAGGGCCTTTCAGGAACTACGACGGACGACAACGTGTATCGACCTGGCTCGGACGGACGGCGGCAGCAGCAGGACACGGCGTGGCGAGTGGAAGAAGCTCTTACCGAAGTTCTCGGCGTACAAGTCAACTGCTGCATCCCTTCTCAAAATCCTGGGCGTGTTGGAGTGGAGCCGAGCTGCTAGAAGAATTACAAGAAATTTACCGGAAACGCCCCTAAACATATGACATTCCGATCTACCCTTTATTTATGTTCATTCTATTAGCTCAGAGAGTCGTGTCAAGTTGTGTCTTTTGAGATTTAATAAAGAGAAATATCCTTAAGAAAAGTGTTCGTGGAGAAGAAGTGTGGCGAGCGAACCTACAACAAGGCGGTCACGAGGACACGCGCCAACAACATGGCTTCAAAAATACATATCGTAGCTTTCTAAAACTCTATTTTGGCACCAACGTACAGAACTAGGAGCACCTACTGGATATTAATTGGACTACTACATCGTAGGTAGGTTAGGGGGTCCGTGAGCCGGGCTGGGCCGGAATTCCAGGCCCGTTTTGCGGGCCGCGCCTGCGTTTTGAGTGTGCGGGCCAGGCTGGACGTTCTTGGCTGGCCAACGTAGATAGCTACCTATGCAATGCATTGCAAGTATCAGAGACTTTGTATTCTACGACGCGCGTCTTAGCGCTCAAAGCGCTTTAGCGCTACCAGCACATCAGACAGATGGTTGACTTTGCTGCAGAAGGTCTGCCTGCAGAGCCCACGAAATTCGCGGAACCGTTTGCTGGCAGCGAAACTTCCTCAGCTGCTGACGAGTTGAGCAGCTTCTTGGACACTGCCAAGCAGACTATAAACCTGCTCGCCTACTGGAAGATAGCCGGCGGCCGCTAGCCTGCCTCGCGTCCATCGCGAGAAATGTGCACGCGTGCTTCGCGTCAGGCAGCACTGTGAATTCGTTGGTCTTTCTCAGTAGAACCTTGTGAACGGCCTGTCGATCGCAGTTGCATAGGCTGTAAAATGGTTGTAAACTGCGATTCTGAGAGGTGGACGCGCCAGTCTGTTCAGGGAATCCCGCGAATTGGCATATGGTATTTCAGTAAATTGTACACTGTACTTATTTCGTGGGGCGGGCCGGGCCTGGGATCGTTGAGCAATTGGACGGGCCGGGCCGGGCCTGCGTTTTGAGGGTGTGGGCCGGGCCGCGACGGGCCGGACTATCTGGCGGGCCGGGCCGGGCCAGACTATCTGGCGGGCCAGGCCGGGCCGAGATGTGCAGGCCCGTGCTCATCCCTAGTATGTACACGTACATATGTGTATGTGAGACTGTGTGAGAGTGTGTTACAGTGTACCCATGTATGTGCGCAGCGTCTTCTTCCTTTAAAAATCGCCTCCACGCGCTTTTCGCCAACAAACAACAAAGTTGGCGTTCCCCACACAAAGTTCCCCACACATCGACCTTTCCAGTTCATAATCCCCCCGCTATAATTAGCCCCCTGTAATTATGCACCCTTCTAGAGCTCGAATGAAACAATTAGCCCCCGGGGGGCTAATTATAGGGTTTACGGTATACAAGTGTAGGTACCGACCGCGTCTCAACGTCTTATCCAAGAACGGCGCCCTGAACCACACTGACTGCACAAATTCCGGTCCCAAGCCACTGATTGTAGTTGCTCAATACGCGTCTCCAAAAGCGGACTGACTCCCAAGCATGGCCTGCGCCGACCCTTTCTGCGTCTATCTACTCGCTTCACTGGCCGTCACCGCCATCGCCTTTCCGTTCTACCTGCTGTTTCTCTATTCCATTTGGCGAGGTCGACAAGGCAACGAGGCACTCAAGTCTTCCTTCTTCACTCTCTGCCTCTGGCTGGGAGCGGCTGACGTGGAATGCGTTCTTCATCAGTTACGTGCATGCATTCAAGGACCCGATACATGTACAAATGCATCTCGAGCACACGGAACAGTCAAGCAAGGAAATTGACTAGCCTTTTGCCCACCGCCGAAAATTGCGACACTTGCAACAGGGGCACTAGCAAGCCGACGAAAAGCGGCTGCCGCAATGTTTGACCCAAACTCGGCATCGCGCATTACCTGCGCGCATTTGAGTTCCATACCTGTAACTGGGGGGTTACTGCTTTTGCTAACTGCTAACTCCCCCACTATTTTTTCAACACCCCCCACTCCCAGAATTTTCACCCTGTCTAAAAGGATAAAAGTGCGTAAATGTTTGTGTATTTTAGCGCTTTTCAGTGTCATATGTCAATAAAACAGCTACCGTATAAGCTAAACCCTATAATTAGCCTCCCTATAATTAGCTCCCCCCTATAATTACACACCCTCCCAAGACCACTTGGAGTTAATAAGCCCCCATAATTACGCCCCCTCCCTAAATGAACCATCGTCTTAAAGGCAACATTTTCTAAGTCTGGGTGTATGTATGGTCGCGTATGTGTATGTATGTACATGTATATGCACGTGAGACTGTGCGAGAGTGTTAGAGTGTACCAATGTATGTGTGCACTTTTCCCCACTTTTTGCTCCAGCCGCCCCCCGCCAAAAACTCCTCCCCCCCCCCACTCGCTCTGACCCGGTTACATGTATGCTGAGTTCTATTCCCATTGGGCAGTCTTGCTTTGTTTTAGTGGCTCATCTCTCGTCCAGCGCTACGAGGCCTCGCTTTTGAAGTCTACACGAGCTTTGATCACGTGCGTCTCACGTTTGATCAAAGACAGTTCGCTTAATGTACTATCCTCGACTAGATTTCTATTTCGTCGGAATGCGTCTTTTCAGGCGATTCCAACGCTGCTTGTATTACTATCGTTCCAGTTCACCGCTTCTCAGGCGATGGGAACGACAATGCTGGCACTGAACCGATGCACAGCCACTTTCTACCCGGACAAATACGAATTGGTTTGTTAGCAAAAGCTGCACAAGCCACACACGCACGCACACGCACACACACACACGTACGCACACACACAAATTGAATAAAGTTTGAGAGTATAACCTTTGTTTAGCTGTGTTGCTGTGCTGCGTGATTGCATAATTCGTTTCGTTTGCAGTGCATTTTTTTTGCACCAAACTAAAAACCCTGTGAAATGAGTACTCCACAGGGTGACATCGATTAAGATATGGAGAGGCTGGCCCATGAAGTTGGCGTTCTGCTTGGTCTGGCCGCTTCCAATGATCGTTTGGTTGCTGGTTCCGTTGACGTTCTCGGAATCTGTGCTGGTACGAAATGGCACACAGGTGCGGCAATAAAACAAATTAAAAGCACTTGTAAACAATTATTGATGGTGGGTGATACGCTGCCTCTTTAGTTTCCAAAATGTTTGAGATAATGACGTGGTCAGCTGCGGGACACTCCTGGGAGTCACGTCCCGTTCTTACTTTTCAACTTAGTTCCAAGTTTTTCGAGATAGTTCAACTTAAACCTCCAAAATTTGAAAATGGTGTCCTTACCACCCGAGATAGCACCGCGCAAAAAAATTTTTTTAAGTCGCTTTATATCTACAAGGGGGAGCCAGGTAAGCGGTGGACAGCTACTACGGGGGGCGGGGGGGACGGGGACTACAGTACGCCACCGAATGTGACACAAACGTGTTTCTGTTAGATGTCGGCGTTAACGTTTGAACAATGCGCTGCCGAACCTTGGCATCCATTATTCGATTTGCTGCGACTATATTTTTGCTGGCGCACGCACTGATCGAGCCTTTCAGTATAAGGAGAGTCGATTTTAGGTAAAAGCTATGTTTAGGAGCCGTACGGTGGATTTTGCGTTATTATCTAAAAAGGATACGATGCTCTCGATTTTCAAATTTTGGAGGTTTAAGTTGAAATATCTCGAAAAACTTAGAATTAAGTTTGAAAAGTAAGAACGGGTTGTGGCTCCCAGGAGTGTCCCGCAGCTGACCATCGCCGCATCATTATCTCAAAAAATGTTGGAAACTAGAGCCGCCCCCCACCCACCCCCTTTAATGCTACCACAGTATGTACTGCCGTAAAATTTCTGCTGTAGCAAAATAAAAAAATAATTAATTATAAGGTTAACTGAATTACTTAATTAAATGAAAAGAAATGAAGTACTTCATACATTTTGAAGTTAATAAAAATACAAGTCTCCATTTTTTTTTATCATTACTCACCTCACAGGTCACGCTAATCTTCAAGGACGAATATACGATTCCTGTGCTTGGTGCGGCCAACGCGGTGGTGGTGTTGATGGTAGCTGTTCTCAGCTTATTGGCCTACTTGCTGCTGAGCTGCCGACTGACAGCGTGGGTGTTTTCACGACACTCCAGTGCGCAGGCCACACTATATCGTATCGCGAATCCTTCAACAATTGCCTGGCACGAGGGCACTATTGGAGTGGGGGCGCTAATGAAGGAAGGGGCTGAATCATTATTTCACTTCCAACCTCATACCGTAGTTTGAAAGTGCTGAGCGAATCTTGCAGTGAAATTGCCAATTCTTAGTGTGAAGTGAACGTAGCCTAGGTATCGTAAATCCTCCAATAGTGCCTCCCTACGGGCAATTCTTTCGACCTCTCCCTTTATCCCTTTATCCGTGGCACTTATTGGCGGGGGCCTCTATTGGAGGTTTTATGGTAAAGCATACTCCACGTGATGAAGCCATCGCATACGGGCTTGCATGCAGCCATCGCACGCAACCTAGAGCAAGATTTCACCTTTCACTGCACTATGTGCACAGAGCTCCGTGCTTCAGCTATCGCTTGGCAGGCCGCTCGATCGCGTCGGCGGCGGAGCTGAAGCTGGTGCTGAGCAGCGTGCTGCTCTTCGTCGAGCTCTTCCTCTACTGCGCCGTCCTCTCCGCCATCGTCTCGAGCAAGGCCCCAGACGGTCTCATCATCTACCAGTACGCGACCATCGACGCGATGGCGCTCACGAACCCGTTCGTCATCGCCCTGCTCAGCGCGCCCGTCCGTCAGGAGATGAGCAGTCGCGTGCCCTGCGTCGCCGCCCCAGTGGCCCGCGCGACGTCCCTGTTCACGACGACCGCCCCCAGACGCGATCAGCGATAGACGTACATGTAGATTTGATGGTAATTTGATTGAAATGTTGAAAGGCGGTGAGAGACGCACATGTATTCACAAGCCTGTCCTGCTGATGTACTAGGAGACCGCTATGTATGCGTAGTTTGAAAGGACACAGTGGGCCCCATAGTACGCATCAACTTCGACATCCGTCCCGTTGGCCACTCGACAGATTGGACAGGAGAGCGTTGACTTCGTTCAGCGAACGTGTGCGTTCGCACTGAAGGGTGTGGCGGTGGGACAACACGCCGACAGCCAAATTGCGGTGTCTAGCCGCGCTAGCCAAGTCTAGCCTCAACTCCGTCGTCGGGACATTCCGCGTCCGTCCGTCCGTCCGTCCGTCCGTCATAAAGCCCACCTTCTTGTAGCTTAAGGCCGATTTATAATCATTCGTCTTTGCCGTTCGGCGAGGACGGATGCCAGATGCCGAAAGATCATAAATCGGCTTTTAGCCAGCCTGCACGGATGCAGGGTTGTACGCCTACGTGTGTATTTGGCGTATACATGCAACCTACGCATTTAGGGAGGCGAGTTGTCCGTGTGGAGGGTTGTCTATCTGCGAGTTGGCGGCAGCGAGTATCTAGCACACTGAACGTTGTTACCATTACCAACGGCGAAAACGTACCTAGCACAGCGTACTAGCTTTATCGAGACGAGCGAGGCAAGAATTGTTCAGCGTAACGTTCTCGCTAGATTTCTCCGCGCTTGCTATAGTGTTCCGTTGTCGAAGTGATGACATGCTCATGTTTCAGTTTGCGGCCCCAACAAATCGGCACCCAAGTGATCCAATGTATAGATTGTATGCACGGACACATTCCTCCGCTCAACCTGTTGCGTCTATGCAAACAAAGATGGTTAGGGCAAATTTTCACAAAATGCACCCCCCTGTGATCGGAAATTCAATCTAAACTTTCAACTGCTTGTAGATATTTCATAGGAAAATTGCCCCATTGAGGTTCACTTCACAAAGGGAAATCTTTTAGCACACCGCCTGCCTCGACTTTTTGGAGGTGTCTGTTCGCGCTCTTAAAGGTATCGATTTCGATTTCCCAACGACTTCGTCCCGTCTCCGCAGACGACTCCGCGGCACAGTGCAAGCCGAATGGTGGGTGCATTCGGTGTCAAGCTGGCGCGTGTCTCGCTTTGCCGAGTTCTTATCGCGCCCAGACGGACGACGTTCTGACGCGAGGCGGCCAGGGAAGTTCATTGGGGGCCTAGACGACGTCGACATCACGACGACGCGACATCACGACCCACAGTGACTGTGGCGCTGCTACACGCATAATCGTGTTGTTGTCTCTCAAGCAGCACAACCACACTGCGAACGCGAGAGTGGTCGGGTCGACATGCGGCTGGCATTGTGGAGTCTGGTGGTGGCTGTTCTCCTACTGCACTGCGCGGACTTGGTGAATGCCAGCATTCATGACTTGCTCAAGAGCAAGAAAACACTGCCAGTCACAAGTGAGTGGACCTGTCCACCTGAGCAAAACTCGATTCTATGTAGCTCGGTTTGTTCAGACGGTACAATCGCGGTGTACGCTGGCTACTACATTGAGAGTCTTGGCAACTTTCGTGCGACCGACATGGTACATACATATGCGTGTCCCAGACTCCCAGTAATGAACCATAACCTTGCCTTGAATCTTTAGTCGTTCGATGTCGACATGTACGCTCGGCTAAGTTGGAAGGACGAGTCGCTCGCATACTCACCGTCAGACATCGATGAAGAAGAGCCCGTCATCATCAGCAGTGTCGAAGCGCTGAAAACCATCTGGCTGCCAGGTGTGAACATTTTCTTGCTCTTACAGTTTGTGTGGGAAGTCTTTCTGCTGCAGATCTGTACTTCGCCAACGCTCGCAAGGCGACTTTTCAAGAGGTGACGGTGCCCAATCTGGTGCTCTCCGTCTACGCCGACGGTACTGTCGCCTACTCCAGAAGGTGCGAATTACTGGGGGGAGGGGCAACAATTTTGTCTTGGCGGGTCGTTCAGAATCACCATGACCGTGGCGTGCAGTCTACAGCTGCACAACTACCCGCTGGACAGGCAGACTTGCGGAATTCGCGTATTGAGCTGTGAGCGAGCGCTGAGAGCCCGCTTGAGCGAGCCTAGCCGTCGGTGGTGTCTTGCAGACGCGCACAACGACCGACACATGCGGGTGAAGTGGTTCTCGCAAAGACCTGTCGACTACAGCCGCGACATCCGTCTGCCGGAGCTGCGCATCGTCAGCATGACCGCCGAGACGTGCGACGGCAACTACAGCTACGCCGTCACAGAGCAGAGGCAGCAACACGGTGGGTGGTCGTGTGTTGCACGCTTGTTCCCTGCCTGGCCCTGGCCCCTTCCTTTTGCTGCGCCTCCTGTTGGCCGCACCCGCACAGCACCTTCCTCCCGCCATGTTCATCGCTTCTCCTCTGTGCGGCTCTATTCTGTCAGCGATGCATTGCGTGCGAGTGACCCACCTCTTTTGCGCGTCAATTTCAGGCAAGTTCAACTGTCTGCTAGGCGTGATTAACCTGGAACGGTCCATCACCTACCACATGGTCCAGAGCTACGTACCAACCGGACTCATTGTCGTCATCTCTTGGGTCTCCTTCTGGATCGACAGGGCCGATTTGGAGCTGACTTTCATTAGTCCGCACGGAAGTAATGCCCCCGCTCTAAATTAAACGTTAACGGATGACGAGTCGATGTCGGAGAGCTCCAAAACCGGCCCTTAGAAACGCGGTGCCCGCAAGGATAACACTGAGCTTTACAACGCTGCTGATCCTCAGCACAATGGTGAGCACTAAAAACACCCCAGCAATGTGCAACTCCGCCGAATCGTGTCAATTTTGACGAAAAATCTCTTAAAATGAATGGAGAAATGGCAAAATTTTCCTTTTTTAGTCGCAAATTTTTTTCAAATTCGTAGCATTTTTGTCACTAAAATAGCATTTTCGTAGCATTTTGTCACAATTTCAATTTGTCACAATTTCACACAACAGTCACAATTTTCGTGCATTTTGATTCATCTCCAAAAAATTGAAATACTGCCTACGCCACTGGGCGCAATGGAAACTTCCTTTAGGCGGCGGGTCTCCGCTCCGCACTACCGCCCGTGTCGTACGCCAAAGCCATCGACTTTTGGTGCGTTGCAAGTTTGACTTACTACCGGATATGGGGGAACGAACACATCCGCGTGCATCTTTAGGTACGGCGTCTGCATCGTCCTCGTATTCGGTTCCCTCCTGGAGTTCGCAGTGGTACGGGACATTGGTTTGCGTGTGTCGCTCGTTGGCGAGAAATCAAACGGGATCTCGTCGCGCCTCCAAGGTGAACTCGCGCGTGCGCCGCTCCAACAAGTACGCTCGGCTAGCACAAGGCGAGGACGTCGGCCCGTCGCCCCCTCCCTCGAAGACGCTGCGCGGCGTCGACGGCGACGGGCTTGAGACGGACCCGCTGAACGATGTCGGCGTCCACAAGCGCTTCTACGCCGCCCAGAGCGCTCGGCTGTCGGCCGCCGCCGTCAGAGTCGACCGAGTCTGCCAAGTCGCCTTCCCGGCACTCTTCCTGGTAGGCGCGCTGCCCCGCTCTTGCAGCGTCGAGCGGAGCGCACAAATGCTCAGGTGTTCAACGTCGTCTACTGGGTCTATTATGTGATCCTCGCCGCCTAGTCGAAGCAAGCGAGGCCATGTGCAGCGGACGCTGCTCGGATATCATCGGCCTCGACTCTTCGTTGGCTCTGTGAGCGTGCGTAACTCGCACTGTCAACAACGATTTACAATAGTCAGTTGCACTCGCCGCAAGTGTTTTAATCAACTGTCGTGTCCCGCTGTCTTGGTTAAGGCCAAGCCACATTCCTGTGTCTTCTTTCGCTTGCCTCTGGCTAATGCCTCAGTTCTAGAATTTCGAATTGTGTCCACAGACTGAAGGCAGACGTTCAAATTTGCGCCTTTTGCGAATAAGGCTGGAATGGTTTAGGCGTCTCTGCACGGCGTGCACTACGTCTATGGCGTCCTGCACTACGGTCCTAGGGCGCAATGCGCCATAAAACCGCGCGCAATTTTGAAAGAGTCGGACAGCCCATTGTGGCGTAGTAGCGTCCTAATTTGTGCAAACTGAGCAAAATTTGTGCAAACAAAGCCAGAATACAGAAGCTAGCTTAATTTTGAGCCAGTTATGGGGGGTTATAAGCATTATAGTATTCAAATATGTTTTGAATTTTGTCCACTCAGCGCACGGAGTAGACTGAGATGTGTTTGTGTGGTTTGTCATCGAGTTACTGTAGGCGCCTTTTATCAATACCGTTAGTTTCTGCAAGCGTTTTCTCGTTTTGTTATTTGCCCAGTTTGACGAGGACACAAGGACACAGGACACAGGACATAAATGGCGAGTTTTGAGTTTCGCGCTTCTGGTCTTTCATCATTGACAAATGACACTCAAGGAAATAATGCTGGGACATATGGCTTGGGCATAGAAGTTTTTACAACCATAGAAAACTTTTCGGAAATATTAAATGATAAAATAAATCAATAAAAACTTGATAAAAGTATAAAAATACACAATTGTGAATAATTCTCTATGTAGTGGGCCAATTTTCTCATTTTTTTCAGGGGTAAAATTCTCTATGTGTGTAGCTACCACGTCCAAAAATGTCAAACATATTCGATGCAAAACGCTGAAGTTAAAGCGCAATGAAACCGATGAGAGCTAAATGGCCCACCCTGTAATTGTGTACAATGTAGAAAGGTTGAAAAACTAGAAAATTTTGGGGAGGGGCAGGGTTGCATAAAAAAAAATTTCAAGTTTTTTTTAAATTAAAAAAAAAAAAATTTTTTTTTAACTAAAAAATATATATATTTTTTAAATTGACTTAGGAGCCATCATTGGTGCAAACACCTGTACTATAAGATACTTTTAGCCTATTAGAGTGTCAAACACAACTAATAGTGCTTCCCTAAAGCCGTTAGAAGTGTATTTAGCATCATTTTAATCAAATGGTGACAAAGCCACTGCCTCTAAATGGTCGTGTACGGTATCGCACTATGTTGGGATTTGGGAACCAGTTTGGAACCCCAAAAAGAGCTTGGTTTTGGTGCTAATAAGAAAGTTTATGCATGAATAACTACTAATTGTACCATCTAAACACCATTTCAACGCCTTTTCGCCACTCAAAAGCTAAATTTTACCCAAAAACAGAAATCTTTTTTAATTAAAAAAAATCCAACTTAAAAAAAATTTAAAAAAAAAGAACTTTTTTTTTAAATTGTGCAACCCTGGGGAGGGGTAAAGCTGATGGCTGTGCAGCATACGTGTAGATTGGTCCAAAAGCCAGGGGGGGGGGGGGTGGCTGGGGGTTTTGAGGGGGGGTCTAGAGCCATCCCGGGTAAAATGTCCGGGATCGGAAATTTTGGAGGAGGGGTTGTCGAAGTGGAAGATTTCGCACCAAAATAGAGCGTAAATCGGTGCTTTTTGGTCCAAAATGTGCCAAAACAACGCCTAAATAGCACTTCTTAAGCGTTTTTGGGTCACACTGAGAGGGTTTCCCGCAACTTATCCAGGATGGCGATTGCCAGTGGGGGGTTCCTCCCGCAAAAAAGCGGGACGGCTATAGCCAGAGGGGAGGGTGAACCCCCTAACCCCCCCCCCTGAGCCCACGTATGCTGTGGGGTACTCTGGTGCATACATGCAACTGGGGGGGGGGTTTGCCACAAGCCCACTTGGAATTCTACCCCTACCTAGCCCCCCCCTACCCTCCCCACAAATTTTCCTGAAGTTTTCCAACTTGTCTACAACTATAGAAACTAGTGTATTTTTAGTTTTTTCAGTGTTTTTCCATCATAAAACAGCTAAAGAACGCTATTTATCGCCTATTTTAGCCCATTTTCGGCCATAAAGTGCCCATTTAGACACTATTTAGGTACACTTTTTAACCCTCTGACAGACCCGCTCCCCTTCTGCTTACCCCCCCCCCCACATCCCCCAGAATGGTCTCCCCACCTCCCCCCCCCCCCACTTCAAAAACCTGGTTACATGTATGCTCCGGTGGAGGGACTGAAAGTTTTTCAACATGTCTGGAACAATAAAAGAATGTTTACACGTCCTTTTCCATGTCTCATGACAATAGAACCTGAAAATATCGCCGTTTTGACTAGTAGACTATTTCGGTGCAAAATTCATTAAGGAAAAATTTGCAGGGGGCTGCAAAAAAAGGAGAATATGTGACACTCTATTGTTGAAGTCCAGTTTGAAAAGAAGTGGTATTAAGGAATGTACCCCCACTGATTGGATTCATACCTGTAACTGGGGGGGGGGGGGTGGTTTGGGGGGGTTGGGGGGCCCCCCACTAGTTTTTCAACCACCCCCCAACTCCCCCGCCCCCCCCCCCCCCAGAATTTTCCCAAAGGATTTTCGTCATGTGTAAAACGATAAAGGTGAGTAACTGTTGGTGTTTTTCAGTGCTTTTCAGTGTTATATGACCATAAAACAGGTAAATAACACTGTTTACACCCTTTTTATACCCATTTTAGACCAAAAAGTACCATTATAACTCAAACAATGGCCAGCTACCCCCCCACTTTTTTGCTCCGGAGACCCCCTCCCCCAAAATCGGCCAGCTACCCCCCCACTCTGCCAGACCCAGTTACAGGTATGATTGGATTGACCAAATAAAAACGAACCGAACCGAACTGATTTCTAGCCACTTTAGCATTGCAGATGATAAACTCCACAATGAAAAAAACATGTATAAAATCCGAACCAAGCACAGCAACAAGTCACATATTCGGCGATTTTTGTGTTCGCTTGCAATGGAAGGAAATGTGCAGCAAAAATTGCTGCAACTGGAACTGACTGACATTTACATGGATTGAGTGCGAGAAATTAGCACACGCCCTATGGAACCCCATGCACACGCACGTACGCATGCACGCACGCACACACCCATGTACACGTGCACAGACACACGCACGCACGCACGCACGCACGCACGCACACAGCACTCATGCAAGCATTAGGGTCACTACACAAATGTTATACGAACAGTTCATCATTGGGTGGAATGCCGAAAGGGAATGGAGCAGGATTGTAGTACGTATATGTGCCTCTTGCCTACACATCGACATCACCAACTGTACATCATCAACAACCAACATTGCAAAAGTTTTAGCAGGGGACCAATTGATTTGGCAGGAACTTTAGCTGTTTCAGGTCCATTGACATGGGCAATGACGACGTCTGACAGAGATGAGATATGAGTTGATGGACGTTTGCGTCGTTTTGGCTTGGCTGAGTGAGATGGCTCGCACAAAAATCGCTGAATATGTGACTTGTTGCTGTGCTTGGTTCGGATTTTATACATGGTTTGTTCAAAGTGGAGTTGATCAGCTGCAATGCGAAGGTGGCTAGAAATCAGTGGGGGTACATTCCTTAATACCACTTCTTTTTCAAAACTGGACTTCAACAATAGAGTGTCACATATTCTCCTTTTTTGCAGCCCCCTGCAAATTTTTCCTTAATACAGTGTTTTTTCGAAAGATGAAGGGAGTTTTTTTATCTAATTCAACGCACGCAAGCATGCACGCATGGCGCACACACACAAACGCACGCTCGCATGCTGATTGGGTGACATCTCGCCCAACGACATTTCGCCCAACGACATTTCGCCCACGACATCTCGCCCAACGACATTTCGCCCATGCGACAACTCGCCCAATGGCAATTTGCCCATGCGACATCTCGCCCAAGGACATTTCGCCCAATACATGTAGTGCGTACTTCAACGCAAGTTCATACAATTCCGTCAATAAGATGCGAGTTCGTTGCTCATCGTTGACCCCCGAGTCGAACATGAGGAAGTCGCGGACGTCGGACGTTTTGCGAAAGCGCTGAGAGATCGCGATCGTGATAGTGTTTGGCCTGTGCGTCTCAGGTGCCTTGAGCGCGTCGGCTTTATGGCGTTGAATCATGTGGCTTAGCGCGGCATTGCTTAGCAGCTCTCCTTGACCGCCGCCTCCAAAGCGCTGTCAGCAATGTTGCCGCAAATGCTGCGTGTGGTGTCGCGGCTCTGTGCGGCCTGAGCGGGAGCCGCAGCAGCGGGACCTGCTCGAGCGCCTCAACGCGGCTTTCGCCGGCCAAGTGGCTGTGTTGTCCAGTGAGAAAGACGATCTCGTCCGGGCGCAGCGGTATGCGTGCGCGCCGAGCAGCAGTCTTGTTTGCATTTCCAAAAGACTGTCGGCAGTGCGAAGCGTGCAGGCGGTAGACAAACCCAGCGTCGGCTGCCACCCGGCTGCATGCACGCTCAAAGCGCTAGGCAAGGGCGAGTCACAGCTGACCAGCAGCTATGTGCCCTACGTGTAAGGCATACACGTCCACAAGCAAAGTAAACGTGAGCTTGCTAAAGGCCGCGCCACAATGCTCTGTCTTCTGGTTTCTGCCTCGGTTCTAGATTTTTGAATTTGTCCAGAGCCAGAAGGCAGGCGTTCAAACACGCGCGTCTTCTTGTGAGCGGAAGGGTTTAGTCGTCCCTGCAGGGCGTGCATTATAGATTTATCGCGTTCTGCACTACAGTCCTACGCGCAATGCGCTGTAGGACCACGCGCAACTACAAGTATGAACTAGTCAGAGAGCTCATTGTGCAGAAGCCAGAAGCCAGAAGACAAGACAAGAGAGCAAAACCAGAAGCCAGATGATACAAGCCAGACGACAGAGCATTGTGGCTCGGGCTTTAAAAGTACGCTGTATTGGGCGAAATGTCGTTGGGCGAGATGTCGCATGGGCGAATTGTCGTTGGGCGAGATGTCGCGTGGGCGAAATGTCGTTGGGCGAGTTGTCGTGGGCGAAATGTCGTTGGGCGAAATGTCGTTGGGCGAGATGTCGCATCACCGCAGATTTGACATATCGTCTAATTATAAAAGTGAATCATTAGGCATGAGGACTCATCAGAAAAATTATCGAGAAAATCCGTGAGATCAGATAAAAAAAAAGTGTCAACGCATTCTGCTGGATATACAGAACATGACTCTTAAATTGGCTACCAACCAACTTCACTGTAGGTTCACAAGTCAATATTGGCCGCAAAATCTCCAGTGTTTGCCAAGATGTTCTCAGCAGGCATGGAGGAAGCCCAGAAATCGAGGGTCGTTATCAAAGACACCAATGTTCTCGCTTTGGAAGAGTTTCTAAAGTTTATCTACACTGGCGAGCTGCCCACAGAGTGTCAGAGGGGAACTCTGATTGATGTCTACAAGCTGGCACACAAGTGAGAGCGCATTCTATATATTTCATATTCAATCACCAAAGGTAGTGGTACTGTTGGGTTTAGAGAATTTGCGTAAGTTATTAATGAGCCCCCCAAAGCCCCCCCCCCCCCAGGTACAGGTATGCCTATGGTATACACAAAAACATTCACAAACCTAAAAATATATGTACATTGTACAATATGCATAAAAAAGCACCCATACACACAAAACACAGAAAAATCGTTTGTGTATACTACACATTCACTTATGCACCAACTTTTTCGACAACTCGTCCACTGTACCCTGTAGATACGAAGTGGAGGGTCTCCTGCTGTTGTGTCGTCGGCGCCTGTCCCTTTGCGTCTCTGCTGAGATGGCGGTGTCGCTGCTGGATCTGGCGGTGACGATGGACGAGCAGCCACTGCTGCAGCGTCTCAAACGCTTCATCGCCTGCAACTGGCGCGCTCTGAACAAGGGCGGACAGCTGGAGGAGATGGCAGAAATGGGTCACAGGAAGATGCTGTTTGCGCTAGTCAATGAGTACTTCGTTGACGAGAACAACCCGCCCGTTGAGTAGAAATTGACAGTTCAGTCTGTCCAGTCACGCTGTAGAGTTTGTTTTTTGAGACCTTAAGTATATGTACGTGTCAGCAGTGCAGCACGTGTTGTGTGTCGCTCGTTTGAAACGGATATAACAACATAATGAACGCGTGAAAAAGAAAGACCGAATGCTGGACGATAATAAGTTTGCCTTGGTGTATGTACCACCGTTTAATTAACCCCCACTTTTAAATATCCCCTTCACTCGAAGGCTTCAATTGAAGTAGCCGTCTCGCTTGGGGGCATTCATACGGTGCTTTTTCCAATACGGCAAGCAGCTCCAAAAAGCGAAGCATCGGCAGCGATTCTTAACTAGAGCAGCACATGCTGCAGTTGTCTCCAACCAAACGTTTTGCAACACTATTAACACCGTGGAGCGCCGCCCGTCACAAACAGCAGCGTCTGGTGTCGTTTCTGCTTTGTTGGGACAACGCAGCTACAGTAATAGATAGACGCGCACAAAGCGTACCGTATCCGTCGAGATGCTGACGTGCACTCCAGCCGTGTTCTGTGTGGCTCTCTGTTCGCGGCGGCCAGCGCTGACTTTGAAGATTGGACGCGAGATTACCAGCGTCGTGAAGAGAATAAAACGGGTAGAGTAGAGACACAGGATGCATTTTACTTGGTTTACCTCGGTCTCCTCGCCCCATCGTTGCAGAGCGCTTGTCGGAATTTTACCCTCTGCTTTGGAAGATGTTTCACGACCTTGTGGAGAACGAGAAAACTTGAGCCGCTCGTGGGCGCAACGCTCGTGCTAGACATATTGGTGCGTCTGGGGTGACTATTTTTTCAATGGGGTCTATTCCAGGTCATGGCGATCAACTTTCCCCATTTTAGCAAACCTCTCAGACCAACGGTTGAAGCGCCTATAGAGGACAAACATTTCTTCCAAAATTTTAATTAGCTAATATCTCATTATCAGTAATCAAGTTTTAGGTTTAGTGGCTTGGCATAGACTTGCCATAAGAAACTGTTTAAGGAAATAAAAAAAAATTGGGGGTTTACTCGGCACTTTTTGGAGTTTTACTCTTGGTGGAACATGGCCGAAAAAACGACTATGTCCAAGAAAAATCGCAAATCGACGATATCTCAAAATCGGTGCTGCCTATCAAGAAATCCGTCTATTTTCTTTGCAATAGCGTCTATTTTCTTTGCAATAGCTGCAGATGCTGTCCGAATTTCATATCGATAGCCTTTAGCTGTTCACGAGTGGCACTCCAAAAACCTGGCAGAGAACACGAAATAAAAGCCACAAAATTGGAACATTTTTGGAACTATTGACCCCTTACAGTAAAGCAAGGAAACTCGTTATGGCGCATTCGATGCTTCAGAAGAAGGCGGTTCATTTACGCCATAACGCGTCGAAACCCGTTCAGGCAATCAAAAGTTATAGGCGATCGAAAATTCAAAAACCCGCATTGAGAAGTGGTCACATATTAGGGTTGTACGCTGACGCGTACACCCTGATTAAATGGCACTCAAAACATTCGAATACTAGCAATCATCTACGAATAATTCTGCGCACCGAATCACAACGTTAAGTAGGGTATGTGTTGCTGCCCAATAAAGTCGAGGTGAAGAAGTAGCGACCCTAGAGTTCAAGTCGCTCTACTTCAGAGTCTGTGTCCTCGTCAGCCTGTAGTAGTGCCCTCTGCGACTCTGCAGCTCCTCGTGACTGCCTGAAGTCGTGCCGGTGGGCGCTGCTCCATGACATGACGAATGCCGCGTGTTGACGATGAAAAATAAAAAGACGCACCCCGCTCCACGATGCGTCCGCCTTTGACGACGGCAATGACGTCGGCCGACTGCACAGTCGACAGCCTGTGTGCGATCACAATGCAGGTCCTGCCCTTGCGGGCAACGTCCAGTGCCGCCTGCACCAGCTGCAATGCGGTCTCCTTCGTTGCTTGTTGCGCACCCAACAGGCGACAGATCTCGAGCGGACCCTCTCGGAGTCGGCGTCGAGCGCGGATGTGGCCTCGTCCAGCAGGAGAATCCTGGGCCGACGGATGAGCGCCCGCGCTATCGCCACGCGCTGCTTCTGACCACCCGACAGCTGAGTGCCGCGCTCGCCTACCATGGTCGAGTAGCCCTGGACAATGACAGGCAGTGGGAGTAGAAGAGTAGGGAGAGAGGAAAGAAGCGCATCAACCTCGGGCAGAGAGACAATGAACTCGTGGATGTTGGCCTCTTTGGCGGCCAGCTCGACGCGCTCGTCCATGAGACTGCTGACGACCTTCGTCTCGTCGTCCGCTAGTCCGTACTTGATGTTGTCCCCAACCGAGCAGTTGAACAGCGTCGGCTCCTGACTCACGAGTGAGATGCGCTTTCGCAGATGCTGCACGCTGATCGCGCGAACGTCAACGCCGTCCAGCGCCTGAACGAGTCCCATTCGACGTTGACGCGGCGTCCGGGAACGACATCGCACTAGGCACACGTACGACAACGCCAAGGTCGACGTCGTAGAACCGTTCGAGCAGGGCGACGACGGTTGACTTGCCGCAGCCGCTGGCGCCGACCAGCGCCAGTGTCTGCCCAGGGGCGATGCTGAAGTCGAAGTCTGTCAGCACGACTGCGTCGCGCCTCAGTGGGTAGCTGAAGCCGACGCGATCGAAGCGAATCTCGCCATTCAGAGACTGAACCGTTAGGGGTAAATTATAAATTGTGACTGTCTATTGCAGCTGAAGCATTCGACAGAGGAAGGTAAATAGCGCTACCGGTGTAATTCCTGCAGTGGACATGCTGTCAATACCAGGCGTTGCCTTCAGCATTTGAAAAATGTTCGTCGCAGCAATTCGAGCTTTGATGTATTCAGGCAGGTAGGAGATTGCGTTTCCAATTTTGCTTGCAGTCAAACCAATGGGATTAACGACTCTGCAAGTACATAGCACAGCACTTTGCCACAGAAGAAAAAAAACAAGAAACAAGCTGACAGGAAAACGTCGATTGGCCGAATCTGTTCGCCGATGACGAAATGAGAGGCGGCCCAGAAGACGATTCCATAGGAGAGGATGCCGAGCGAGGAGGAGATGGCAAAGGAGAGGGATTGAAGGAAGCCGCGCTTGATGGCGCCTCGACTCGGCTCCAAGAGACTCTGCGACAGCTCCTTGTACAGTCGGTGCTCGAGCGTCAGCGACTGCACCGTCTGCACGTTCTCGATCGCCTCCGTCGCCAGCTAGACGCCATCCCGAGCAGACACCGTCGGTTCCACGGCCGATTGTGACAAGATATTCACCCGGCCACTTGACTCCATGAGTCTGGGGTCGACTCTGAACCGGCCCGCCATGACGCCCTGATAGAAGTAGACGGCGAGTCCGTTGAGAGGGAAGAGAACGCTCGCGATGCATGCCAGCTTCCAGTTGACGAAGAAGGCGATGCCGAAGCCAACTGTCAATGCTGTCAGCCCGCAGAACACGTTGCCCAAACGAGCGTCGATCGCCTGCGTAAAGAATTAATCTCTTGGATTCACGAAACCAATAAACGGTCGCACCGATTTCACGTCTCTCGCGTCGCTGGCGAGCCTGGCGCAGATCTTGCCAGTTGCATGCGCTGGTTGGTCGAAGTAGGTGCAGTCCTGTCGCAGAACGTTCTCAAAGACGCGCATCCGCAACCGCATCGTGAACCGCTCGCCGCCCCAGCCGCACAGCGCACTCTGCGAATGCGAGACTCGTCGAATCGACAACAGCAACGAGAACTCAACCGCTTACACCGGCCAGACTGCCCAGTCCACCCAGAACGCCGAGAAACGCAAACGCCAGACCAATGTACACTGCGTTCGTGCGCAGCGCCTCTCCTCGCGTCGTGAACATCTAAACAGTGTGTGACCCAAAAATCAGATTCGTCCAAGTGATGCGTGTATGTGTATGCGTGTCCATGTATGTGTGCATATGTAGCTAGGTACACCGTATGTAATGTACTTCCTGCGCCTTGCTATAGGCGACGCCGACGAGTGGAGCAGTGAGTCCGAAGAGACAGAAACCGATGCAGCCGTGAACCAGCAGGTACCAGTCGCCTCTGGCAGCGGCCAGGATTTGGAAAAGTGACGCGGCCTTCACGTTTTGCTCTGGGGGTGACGCCTCCTCTGCCTGTGGGACAAGAGCATGGTAGCAGTCCGTCAAAGCAAAACGAAACGCAATCACCGTTAAGAGGGGCATCAACTCCGTGTTGGCTTCGAAGGGGGCGGAGAAGGAGGTTAGCAGTGCTGGTGATGGCGGCTGCACAATGCTCGATGTTGACGAGCGACGACGAAGGACGCGTCTGCTTTCTGAAATTTGTTGTAAATTTTTTTTTTCAACAAATTCAACGTATAAAACACGACAAAAGTACCTGTCACGCCTTTCGTTGAGCTGTCACTCTGCTCATGGTCGCCAGTGGGCGCCTGACTCAGCCTCTGAGCGTCTACAAGGTTCTTGAACCTGAATACGGTTTGTAAGTGGGAGAGGTTTGAGCGCGTGCGTGCGCGCGTGTCTTCAATTCAGGTGTGGCACGAGACCACTGACGCTCCGTTTTCGATTTCCATTAGTTGCTCGTAGGTGCCCGTCTCCCGGATGCGGCCTTGTTCCAAGAGGATGATCTTGTCGGCATTCCGGACGGTTGAGAGTCGGTGCGCGACCACCAGGGTGGTCCTGCCCCGGCCCGCCTTCTCCAGCGCCTCCTGGACCAGCGCTTCCGACTCCGAGTCCAGGGCCGAGGTCGCCTCGTCGAGCAGCAGCAGCTTCGGGTCGCGGACCAGTGCGCGAGCGATCGCGAGCCGCTGCTTCTGGCCGCCCGACAGCTGCGCGCCTCGCTCTCCCACCTGCGTCTCGTAGCCCTGCGTGCGAGGAGTCGCACATTGAACGAGGCCGTCAAAAGCGGGATAAAGGACGCAGGCGTGCGTGCCTTAGGGAGCTGCTCGATGAACTGGTGCGCGTTGGCCAGTTTGCAGGCGTGAAGCAGTTGGTCGGCGGAGACGTTCTCGGCCCCGTAGCAGACGTTCCTCGTAATGGTGTCGTCGAAGAGCACCGGCTCCTGCGACACGAGCGCCGTGAGGCGGCGCAGCCAGCGGATGTTCACACTACGCAGGTCCAAACCGTCCAGTTTGATCTGCAACGTTCGGAGGAGCCAAACAAACATTAGGCCCGAAATTTCTTTGCGGTCTGACCTGCCCACTGCTGGGGTCGTAAAACCGTAGCAGCAGCTTGACGACCGTGCTCTTGCCGCAACCGCTGGCGCCAACAATCGCGACGGTTTCGCCAGGGTTGACAGCGAAAGTGACCTTTTTCAGCACCTGAACTTGCGAAATCAGCGGAACCCCACCACACGTGCAAAAATAAATGTGGAGCCGACTTGAACTGTTGTTCTGGAAGGATACGAAAAGGTGACGTTCTGAAACTCAACGACGCCCTGGCAGTGCTCGATGCGTTGACCAGCTGTGGAGTAGGCATCAATGTCGGGCTCCTGCAAGGCGGAGGCTGCTGTGGACGTGCTTCCAGAACATTCCATAACTGCGATTGCAGATCGATGCAACATAGGTACAGTAGACCGATGCTGCGTGAATGCTTCCGAATGCTGCGTGATCGATGCGTGAAGGGGGGGGGGGGGTGAGACTTGTCCTGTAGAGTCTTGGCGTTTGGTGGATCCTCCTGACACCACAGTGTAGTAACAGTCATTATGCTGTCTGCAAACCCTGTTGATGACATCGAAGACGGCTGCGGCGGCGCCTTTCGCGATTATGAGCACCGAGAACTGCGGGACGCACATGCCAAGCGACGCCGACCCCATTTCAATGGCAAAAAATACCTGCAAGCGCAGGATCATGCTGGTGGCCTCAGAAAGAATGTCAGACCGTGAAGATGGACTTGACGTCGACCTCTCCGGCGTTGATCATTTTCGCGCCGATCCAGAAGGCGAGGCCGGTGGCGCAGTTGAGCATGAGTCTGCTCGCGAGCATGCCCAGACCCTGGTAGAAGGCGACCTTGACGCCTTCGCGCTTGCCGCGCCCCAGCGCCTCCCGGTAGCGCCGCGCCTCGCGGCGTTGGCCGTTGAAGGCCATCACCGTGCGAATGGCCGACAGCGCCTCCTCGGCCACCGTGCCCGCCTCCGCGTAGCTCGCGACGCCCTGCACCGCCGCCTTCGCGATCACCTAGAAAAAGACACTTTATTTTGGCGCCGACACAGCACCGGACTGCACAACAATCAAAAATTGGCAATTCACGTCGCCGTTGCTTTGTGCGTCTAAGGTGGGGCGCCACCAGGTTCGATGACAGCGTTCCTCCTTACCCACCCAAGGGGGACAACTCAGCGGGGCGTGAGAATATGTGGAATTTGTGCAGCGCTCTTTACGCACCTGTCCCAAAAAAAACCCAAAGGCCGTCATGAATGGTCCGTTGATGACGAGCAGTATGCCGGCTAGCTTCCAGTTGTAGACGAAACCGATGACGTAGCCCGAGACGACGGACGTGCCGAACATCAGGGTCAGGCCCAGCTTGTCTCCCAGTCCTTCCTTGATACGCTCCATGTTACTAAACATTATTCTACGATACTCCAAAGCCATTAAAAAAATACTCAGAAAAGGTAGAGACTCGAAGAACTGGCTCGTGAGCGCTCCAGAGCGCGTCCGGTCGAACCAGGCGATGTCTTGCCGAAGAATCGACTTGAAGAACGCTTCTCGAATATGCAGTACCTTTGGGGGAATGTACGCTGACGACTGACATTCTCATGCCCAGTCGATAAACGACCAAGCCGACAAATTTCTTGGCTCCTGCATAGAATTTCTTTCAAATTTCCAAAAACACCACAGTATAATATTTACAATCATAAAAAGTACGGTTGGCGGCTGGCTTTGCCTATTATTACTCAGTGTTTGAGTTAAAGCGTTGTTCTCACATAAATATAAGTATTGAGATATACATGTAACCGTAGGTATTAAGATAACTAAATTGCGCGTCAGCATACAGTCCCTGGTTCTCACAGGTCCAGATCCAGCATTGAGTCTAAAACGTAGTTGATTTCATTATTGAAACACTGTAGACCCTTCAGTGCCCCTTATGAATCGTAATGATGAATCAGCGCCCCCATTTGTAATAAACAAACTATTTTAAAAATGTATTATGTATTGTCCGAGTCCCCCAAATTACACTAGACAACTTCATTATTCTTGACGTCTGTCCGCTCGCAAAAAAAAAACTCACTTGAAGGAATGCGCTCAATATCATGACGGCGCCGACTGCGAAGTGCCACAGAGCGATGAAAGTCGTTTGGGATGCGAATGAGTCGAGCGTAAAGTCGGCCGGCACTGTCCTGTCCGATCCATTTCGGCTGTAAACGGCGCCGTGCTCTCGCAGTTGTTCCTTCAGCGTCTGCGCGTTGATGAACAGGTCGATGTTGTAGCCGACGAGCACCGCAAAGAGCGGAGAAAGGGCGCCGGTGAAAATGCTGCAGAAAACGCCCAACGGCAGCAGCACAAAGTCGTTGCCCCGGGCAAATCGGAACTTAAAAACACAATCGTACACCACGTAAACCACGTGAATATCGTGGTTAACACGGATATAAAAGAATTGTCATACATACCTACCAATGTTAAGTAGGACACTGGCTTTGGAGCATCCTGCCGGGCTTCTTGATCTCTGTAAGAAGTTGTCAACGGAATGTTGTACAACCCAGTGCACCCACAAACAACGTTTGCTTACTGTTCAGCGTAGTGGGCCGCTAGAAGCGCTGTTTTCTCGCTTTTGTCACTCTTTACACTTCGCACCATTCTCTGTTCTTCTGTGGCTGCTCTTTTACTCAAAAGGTACACAGCAGTTTGATCTTTCGCGTCGCGACTTTCGGTAGATTCCCCGCGCAGATTCTGCGGCAATATAACCTGCTGACTACAACTCAACAGTTACACCGCCGAACAGGCGCCACGCAGACAGGATGCAGCTGGTGCAATGATTGCAATAAGTGGCGCGCGCACGCACAGGCGCACGCACGCACGCGCCAACGGACGCACGCACGCACGCTCGCAAGCACACACGCACGCACGCATGCCTGCACATACACCTCAATAATCCAACGACGACGACGACCTTTCTTACAACGACGCGCTCTGCGTGTTCGTAAGTTGCATCTTACCTACAGATTGGGTAGCGACGCGACGTTCGCTGCGCATAGTAAGCAAGTAGTCAAGGGGCTAGAGTCGCAGTCTTCTGCCACGCTGTGGAGGCAGACAGACGACAATTTGTGCCGCCAGACCTCCAAACGAGTCCGCCAAAAAATATTGGTCTGAGGCGGTGTAGTAGCGGCGTCAGGTGTATGGACGGGGGTGATGTTTAATGATACTTACTGTGAGAGGTTTATAATATTAGCTCCTGGTGCTAATTGTTTTAGTCGCGCCGTAAGGGGGGGGGGGGGGGGGCTGTTAAACTGGCAAGGTCGATGTGTAGCGAGCTTTGTTGGCGCGAGTTGCATTTTTAAAGAAAAGGTTTACTGTGCACACCCGTCGCTACACTGTCACTCGGTCATACACTCTCACGCACACACATACACGTCACATACCCATGGTACACCCGTACACTGACCGAGTGCACCCAGATAATTAGCCCCCTCCCAAAATGGGCCCAAGACCACTTTGAGTTAATAAGCCCCCCCCCCTATAATTACGCCCCCTCCCTAAATGGACCATCGTCTAAAAGGCACATGTTTCCATGTCTGGGTGTATGTATGGTCGCGTATGTGTATGTATGAAGTTGAACACGTACATATGTGTATGTGAGCCTGTGTGAGAGTGTGTTAGAGTGTACCAACGTGTGTGCACAGCGCCTTTTCTTTTTCTCTTAAAAATCGCCTCCACGCGCCTTTTTGCCCACACACCTTTCCACTCATCGACACTTCCAGTTTAAAGCCCCCTCCCCCTATAATTAGCCCCCCACCCTATATTAATTCTACACCCTCATAGAGCTCGAAAAAAACAATTAGCCCCCGGGGGGCTAATTATAGGGTTTACGGTATTCACAATCACAGGAGGGTTACTACAGTGCAACAAAGTACTATGTTCCAAAACCTGATCAAAATGTCAAAAAGCGATGTACATTTCGATTTGCGCAAGTTGACTGCTGTTCACACGCACCATTAGTCAGCAGTTCTTCTGAAAGTAGCTTAATCTTCACCAATCTCTACACGTAATCTTCACCACTTACAACTTCACTTCTCAAAAAAGCTGTTTTTTACCATGCCACAAAACAAGCGCAAGGGCCCAAAAACAATCAACGAGGCAGCCATAACATTGCATCACTGCACGGGATCGTAGTAGGCAGTTTCGCTGTAGGTATATCTTGTTCTTTCTTTTGCATTTCAGCGCATATCGATCGAGCACGCGACTCTGGCCTCGGCTTTTTTAGGCAGATCTACGTCTTCCTGTTCCCCTAAGCCTCTTTCAGACCATCGGATGCCACCTCGTTTGACGCCGGCTTATTTGTTGGTAATGAGACAATGTGGCGGTGCGCGCGCGCCTCAGAGAGTTTGGCAATCAGCTGAGGTAACATAAAAGTGACGGATGACCAGAGACTGGGGCAGTCAGTCAACCTCTGGGGATCCCGCCAGTGCCTTAACAAACTCGGCACTGACAGCGTTGACGCTAGCGCGTCTCTGTGCTCGTCGCCTGTCAGCAGATACTGGCCTAGCCCTACACACTTAGGTACCTACACTACACTACATTGTCGTAGTTTGCGCAGCTTTCCGAACCATCGTTCGTAACCATATTATTAAGGAAAAATTTGCAGGGGGCTGCAAAAAGGAGAATATGTGACACTCTATTGTTGAAGTCCAGTTTGAAAAGAAGTGGTATTAAGGCATGTACCCCCACTGATTGCTAGCCACTTCCGCATTGCAGCTGATCAACTCCACTTTGAACAAACCATGTATAAAATCTGAACCAAGCACAGCAACAAGTCACATATTCGGCGATTTTTGTGTTTGCTTGCAATGGAAGGAAACGTGCAGCGAAAATTGCGGCAACTGGAACTGACTGACATTTACATAGATTGAGTGTGAGAAATTAGCTCATATGCCCCATGGAACCCCATGCACACGCACGTACGCATGCACGCACGCACTTGCGCACGCACGCACGTACGCGTGCACGGACATACGCACGCACGCATGCACGCACGCACGCACGCACGCAGCACTCATGCAAGCATTAGGGCACTACACAAATGTTATACAAACAGTTCATCATTGGGTGGAATGCCGGAAGGGAATGGAGCAGGATTGTAGTACGTATATGTGCCTCCCGCCCACACATCGACATCACCAACTGTACATCATCAACAACTGACATTGCAAAAATTTTAGCAGGGGACCAATTGATTCTGCAGGAATTTTAGCTGTGTCAGGTCTATGGAAATGGGCAATGACAACGTCTGAGAGAGATGAGATATGAGTTGATGGACGTTTGCGGCGTTTTGGCTTGGCTGAGTGAGATGGCTCGCACAAAAATCGCCGAATATGTGACTTGTTGCTGTGCTTGGTTCAGATTTTATACATGGTTTGTTCAAAGTGGAGTTGATCAGCTGCAATGCGGAAGTGGCTAGAAATCAGTGGGGTATATGCCTTAGGTACCACTTCTTTTCAAACTGGACTTCAACAATAGAGTGTCACATATTCTCCTTTTTTGCAGCCCCCTGCAAATTTTTCCTTAATACAGTGTTTTTTCGAAAGATGAGGGGGTTTCTGTAATTCAACACACGCACGCACGAACGCACGAACGCACGCTCACATGCTTGCACGCACGCTCGCTCGCTCGCTCGCACGCACGCACGCACGCACGCACGCACGCACGCACGCACGCACGCACGCACGCACGCACATACGCACACACACGTTCACTGACGTAGGTTCACACATGTACCCTGTGGTTCATGTACCTGTGACTGAATCGAACAAGGCAAAATTGAAGTAAAGCAAAGTACCAACAGCCTAGCAGACATACATGCGTGCATGCACATGCAGTTGTGCTATATTGCTGCGTCAGAGCATAGTGATGTAAAGTATGGAAATGATCACCATGACTAGGCGGTCAACTTTTGTGTTTTTGCCAAAGTGATCGGACCTACCCACATCAAGTTTCTTGCGAAGCAGCCCATTTGTTGGTGTGCGTGCGTGGGTGCACATCTGTAGTGCCATATTGGTTTGTCGGAGCATAGCAGTGTAAAGAATAAAAATGATCCGCAGGTGCAGGCGGTCAAATTTTGTGTTTTGGCCAAAGTGATCGGACCTACCCATTTTGATATTTATCGATTATCCCGGAAGTAAAAATATTTTGGTGCGTCGCATCGTGTTGACGTCAAGGAATGAAATGTTCTACATCGAAGGGCGATCAACTTTATTATTGATGTTTAGGCCATCCGACCTAACCACACCGAATTATCGCCAATTTCCATTATCGATATTATGGGAAGAGGTATTTTGGTGCGTCCAATTTGGTCCAATTGT
This sequence comes from Paralinhomoeus sp. GSCO2_6, assembly GCA_030248085.1. Taxonomy (NCBI): domain Eukaryota; kingdom Metazoa; phylum Nematoda; class Chromadorea; order Monhysterida; family Linhomoeidae; genus Paralinhomoeus; species Paralinhomoeus sp. GSCO2_6. The sequence goes on from JASAMY010002266.1 coordinate 62,760, forward strand.
TGAAAGTAACACAAGTCATGTCATGGCGACCAACTTTCTCCTTTACAGCGAAGCGCTGCGATGTGCCGTTAAAGCGCCTATAGGGCACAAAATTTCTGGCCCATTTCCAAGAAATCAATCGATAATTGGATAAAATCGGCTATATCTCGAGATCGGTACGAAGTACACACAAATCCTTTGGCATGCAACATTCCCATCACTAGACGGCTTCACGTACCAAGTATCGTCGTAATAGGTCCTGGCGTTCGCGAGCGCCGTTCCAAAAACCTGGCAGAGAACACGAAAAAATACCACAAAATTGGAACATTTTTGGAACTATTGACCCCTTGCGGCAAAGCAAGGAAACGCGTTATGGCACATTCGATGCCCCAGAAGAAGGCGGTCCATTTGCGCCATAACGCGTCGAAATCCGATCAGGCAATCGAAAGTTATAGGCTATCGAAAATTCAAAAACCCGCATTGAGAAGTGATCACATTATTAGGGTTTTACGCTGACGCGTACACCCTGATTGGAATTGATTCTCAGACTCGGGTGTACAATTGATATCACTTTTGTCAGCGTGTCGAGCAATATGAACATAACTAGGTATGAAGTCTCTAGCCATGCATGGCTTGGTCAACATTTAGGCTTGCGCGCGCTTAGCATCACCAATTCGTCAGTCGATGACAACTTACAAAGGTCTCTGGTGATCCAGTGTGGAATAACGGTGGGGGGAGGGTGGAGTGCTGAACTTGTCTTCCGCACTACCTAATGTTTCCGATCAGTCTTGCAGGTACCTATCGGGTATCAAGCGACAGAAGCGAGCCTCCTGAAAGGGCGAACAGTACCATGCCATTATGATTGCATTATTCTCTGTGAAATTTGTTGCCAACTACCGTAAATCCTCCAATAGTGCTCCCTCTCCAATAGTGGCCCCGGGGGCAAGAAGTGCCATACAATTTGCGTTATACAGGTGCAATCTCAAGCAGTAGTGATGTAGAAGTGGTGTGGGTACAGCTACGCCCATTAATGAATGACATTCCAGGTACTTTGAACTGTTAATAACGAAACGCAATAGAATTCCAATAGTGCCCCCTGGGTAAAGAGAGGTTGAAAGTATAGTGCCCCGGGGCGCTATTGGAGGATTAATTGTTATTGTTTGTTAATGCTAATTATTGTTATTGTTAATGATTGGAGGAAAAGGTTTATTCAATTTTACATGCCTTAGTAGTTAGAACTACCCTAGTCTTGTTATAAAGCGATTCGTTGTGCTAGAGCGGTGTTGAGGCAAGAAAAAGTGATTACGTGACAAGACAATATTCCTTCCTGTATGAACCCTCAATTAGGTACGCGGGGAAGTGACAGCACTACTACAGCAGCTATGTACACGGCTGAAGGCCATATTAGGGTAGGGCACGTGCGCCTTCATTGCTTGTGCCTACGACGGAAGCAGGGTAGGTACGTGCCTTCTTGTGCAGTTATAGTACCTATACGTATGTACCTATACCTATGTTCTGCCTAGTCTGGCTTTCGAATGGCTTTGTCCCAGCGACTTTGTCGATGTGTAATGGCCCATCGACTTTGTGCATCGAAATTTGCCGGTTCTTGTTTCTCGCCTCCCTCTTGTTCGCTGATCGATTAATTGCAGTATTACTTCGGGCCAACCAAGTGGCCTTCACCCTTCCAGTTCCGCCACCATGTGTGAGGAGGGTGCCTGGTTGTGGGGGAGGGGGTGCTCTCTCCTTGGGGTGGGGGAAGGTTGAGGTACATAACAATTTCCACTCTTTCTCTCTAAAGTCTTTTACTCGGCGGCTCTCACCGTGGTTCGTTGCGCCGCTAATGCGCTGCTGAGAGACAGGCAGCCCGCGGCAGCAATTTGCCAGCTGCCCGCCGCAGCCTCTTCCATTTGGATCTGCACCCCCCCCCCTCATTGACGTCGGACCCCACAGTTGCGTTCCTTGATGTGCACTCGTCAGCGAAAGAAGCCAACAAATCCGGTGCCGGCGAGTTGATGCCGCGCTTGTGTTGCAAAGAGCGGCCGGCGGCAACCGTAGTATTTTCTAATTTGTGTTGCAACGGAGCTGTCTGACTCATACAGTTCAAGCGTCGACAAAGAATTATAGAGTGACACGGTACGACATTGTCAGTTGTGTTGTTTACTTCTATCCCTATTCTGGCGGTGCACCCATAGGAAAGCGTGGGCCAGCACAGCACCCCCATCCGATTCTGCCATTAACTAGGGCCTACTGAGTCGAAAAATACATCATTTCGTTCGTCGAACCGCCGGAAGACGGCAAACTCAATTTGCGAATCGGGGCAGCAAAGCGCCGAAAGGAGCGCCGCCGCGACCCAGCTGCTTCTTGGAATGTAATTTGCCAGCGTTCGCTGCTTAATTTTCCCGCTACGGCAGCCGCCCCACCCCCTCCCCCCCGATTTTTACCACCTTCTTCATCCTCTGACGCGTGCTACGTACTTCCTTTTCCTTCCCCTCTCCTCCCTCCGCCTTCCCCAATACCTCACCTCACCCACCCTCCAGATCAACACCGGACATATTTGCGTACCCACGCAAATACGCGTACACAGCCTATGAACTTGGCTTCCGAATTGCGTGCGTGCGTGCGTGCGTGCGTGCGTGCGTGCGTGCGTGCGTGCGTGATGGTTCGCCATTTCAAATTTTTACACCTACAGTACGCTGCCCAAAACGTTGTTGTTATGCACTTATTGTAATGGCCTTCATTTTGCCAAGTGCCAAGTCATTCCTTCATTCTGCAGAGGGGTAGATTATTCTCTTATACCTTCATCATCATCATCATCACAGTTACCTTTTGTGATACTCTCAGTAAAATACCTAGTCGGCTCTTGTTATGCGTACTCAAAGTGTAGTTTATTCATCATATGCATTCACTTCATATCAAGCTAGAGACCCATAGACTGTCGAAGACCCTTGCTGTGCCGACCCAGTCATGCGTGACACATTCTATGCACTTTTGCGCGTACGCATAGGTAATCAGAACTGAAAAATGTGCAACCATTGCGACGGTTCTCACTCGCTGACCATTAGATATCCATATACCTATTACTCTGCAGGTAGCTCGATAGTTTGCGAACTGCTTTATGTAATTGGCAGGTAAAGGTTGTTTTGACCGGCTTTGCGCCTATAGATGGTACTGTAATTCTTTTCTGAGTAATGAGTTCCACGTGCCAGAGCGTCCGGGCTAGAAAAGTGCTGCAGGCCGGCCACCGCACCATTGTCGGATGTGTGTAGTAAAAGCCCCGCTCCGATGCTGCTCGCCTGGACGTTGTGGAAAGGAAATTAGGGTTCTTATATACATGTATACGTACGCGTAGACCTTGATAGTCTGCAACGCGATTGCGTCCGAATCCCGATTTTGCTCTCATTCGTTCTCGCGTCAAGTATAGATACAGCTGCAAACTTCCTATAGATCTGTACCTAGGCGTTTATTACCTTTCCGTTCAGCTCGCATGACTTCTCCGCCTCCGCAAGCCGTTCATTTAGTCATTGCCTTCGGCGTTCCGCGTTGATTAGATTTTCTCGTCGAAGAACCAACTCCTCCATGCGTGCTTGATGCATGACAATGCTCGATGCGCGCGCTCCTGATGCAGGCAGTCGCTGCGCTCCATGCTCGCTGACGGATCTCGGGCCGCAGCCGAGGCCAGCCGCGACATGCACTTCAACGTCTGCGTCCTGAGGTGGGTGGACGGCCAGCGGAATGGCGACCTCGTCAGCTGGACCCAGACCATCGTCGCCGGCTACGTGACGCTAGCGACGTCGCTGGCCGGAATTCTCATCCACTATAAGGTGTCGAAGAGATTCCTCTCCAACCCGCAGGCAAAGACGCTCAACCAGGACTTCAAGGTCCAGTCGCGCTTGCGGAATCTGGCGGAATGCGTGCGTGTAGGTTTAGGTACCTGCAGTATTCCGTAAATTCTCCACTAGTGTCCTTTCCTTTGCAATTTCAACAGCCCCACACCCCACCTGCTTCCACCCTCTCTAGAACAAGGGAATATGAGCTGCTGCAGTGCGGAACAGTGCCGCTTCACAGATCAGCGCGTCACAGATTGGCAGGTCACTCACTTGCCCTTTTTTAGGCGGCCGTCAAGACGCTGTTCCTCTTCAACGTGCTCCTCATGACCGCAGTGCTGCCATACTATGGGTTTGGAAACGTGCTAGCCAGTTTCGGCATTCACTTGGAGTTCCTAGACTACGCGACCATGCTCTGCAACCCCGTGACCAGCGTCTGCTTCACGGCGAGCGTGAGTCCCCCCAGCCTGCGCTCCGCCAGTGTCAATCGAATCGAGTGTAGGCTATGTAAAAGCTACCTACACCTCCCACACACAGTCGTTCACAGAGCAGAGAGTGTATGTAGTTCATCCACCTGGCGGATTTGGCTGACCCGTGTCGCATCGCTGTTGTTTGCTTAAGTGGAGCCTTGTGATATGAAAAAAGCTGAGGCGCCATCCCTACGGCCAGTACCAGTATGCACGGGTCACCGTCGGCCAGACGCCCAGGTTAGAGTGCGAAAATCCTAGTCCTTCCCCCCCCCCACCCTCCTTCCCAATCACTGGAGTGGCAAGAAGACGGCGTACCAACTGGTGGGCGAGCTGCTCTCACGTTGTTGCAGGCCTGGCTGCCGGTGCTGCTGTCCTACAAGAGCTACCGCGCCCTGAGTCGGCCCTTCACGGTCGTCAGTCGGTGCACCTCGGCCAGATTCTGCGCGGCGTCCAGCATGCGACGGAAGACGTCGGAGGTCTCGAGGAGCATCAAGGTCTACGCCGAGGAGATGGCGCTCGTTCTCTTCGCGGTCGCCGTGAACGCGCCCACCTGCGCCGACTTGAAGGTGACGCGCTGCCTCGTCGTGGGCAACGACAATGAGTGGTCGACGCAGGTTGGCTGGCTGCACGGCTTTTTTTTCGTGTTCATAATGAACTCGCACTTGCTTGAGCTGACATAATGTATAGAGAACACACTTGAGCTATAGGTGTAATCCCACTGGTAGGAGTACATCTTATTAAAATTAAATTACCACCTTCTGCATATGAAATGCCTTGAGAATTCTCTCAGCAACGCGTACATACATAGGTCGCTCCAACAACTTGGCGATTGTACAAGAAAGTCCAATTTTACTATCGCGTCATCTTCCGCTCAACAGTCAATCATCTTCTGCCATTCCTTGGGATCTCAGTGTTGTTCATTCTCACTGAAAGAATCCTCCGCGCCGCCAGAGAAGAGAAACGAGTGCTCAGAGGGGGCAGAAAAAAGACCACAGCTAGAAGAGAGGAAGTCTTTGAGGTCAGTGCAAGGGGCTGGACATGACAGTCCATTAGTGTAGAGAAGGCAATCAGAGATCTGCATCGATCCGAACCTGAACGGAGCTGGGCGGGCTTTCAACGGTGTCGTGTTTGTTTGCTTTTCTATTTTTGGCAACAAAAAAAAAACAGACAAGCTTGCCAAGAGGGTTGGTCGAATTGAAGTGCAACTCTAGTTCAAGTTCACTTTGATTGCCTGCACGCGTAACATTGGTTTAACAATGGCCTTCCTACAGCCTCACACCCTCCCGAACACGCACCCACATCCACCTCCCACTCCCCCAGGTTGCCACCCTTTCCATCCGCTAGCCAACACGAAATGCAAATCTTTAAGCCTTTGGTAAAACTCTTCATGTGACGACTTGTTTTGGCCAGATTGTAGTGCTGCTTGACTGAACTCCAAAATTGTAAATTTAAAATTTTTTTAAAGTAAAGTGTCGTTTTGTTTGGGCCCACCTTTGTCTTTAGACCGCAGCTGCAGTTTCGCGCAGATGGATCAACCGTCTTTATATGGCGAAGTTCCTGACGCTGCGCGTGTGCACGCTGTTCATCGATCTCTGGGAGATGCGCAGCTTCGGAGAGGTGGACTGACACTTGTACTTGCTCGCTCAATTCAATCGCTTCAATACAATGCACGCACGCACACATCACGTTGATTTGCTTCAGGACAAGGGCGCCATGTTCTACAGTCTCATCATCGTCGGAAACTGGATGATACTGCTCAACAGCTGCACTGACTGTCCACTGCTGCTGCTGGGGCCCAAGTTCATCAGACGAACGGTCGTCAAGAAAAAGTGAGGAAGGAACAATGACATCGGAGAATGCAGTGCAGCATGCACAGCTATGTATCGCTTATGTACCACATGCGAATGAACTGTCGGTTCGTTTCCAGAATGGCCATTCACCAGACGGAGCTTCTGCAAGTCGCCCTGACCAAGGCGCGCAAGTCCAGCTCCAACGGGGCGCTGAGTCATCACCTCAGCAATGGCGGCAGCGTGGAGCTTCGCAAGATGCAAGCCTACGAGGGAAGCGACCCGTACCCCAAGAGAATCCATTTCAACTACTCAGACAGGCAGACGAACCTGCGCGGACAAGCGGCTTCGGCTCAGCTGCAGAAGGAAGTCAGTCAGAGACTGCTTGCAATCAAGCATTCCAACGTGTTCGTCTTGCCGGAAAGGTGACCGAATGCGTGCGTGCGTGCGTGCGTGCGTGCGTGCGTGCGTGCGTGCGTGCGTGCGTGCGTGCGTGCGTGCGTGCGTGCGTGCGTTCGTGCGTGCGTGCGTGCGTGCGTTCCAGCGTCGTTATCAATCGTAGACTGTCGAATCTACTCGACGAGGTGTCTATTCGTCCTGGCGGGGGAGAGCTCTGATCGGACCATCATCGACAAGTCTCCAAGTGGCTCAGTCTCAATCAACGCCTAAAACCACAGGATTCGTGAAGCCAGCAGTAGAGAATCCAGATCCCAGAACGCGATATTCCTCGAAGAAGGTTGTGCGACTACAACGCCAACGCCCTTGCAAGCGTGATTATTTGGAACGGTGTAGTACCGTAACCTGGTCATTTTCTGAATATAATGTATAGGTATGTCGATTTCAAAACCCACAAGCGTTTGTAATCGCTGGTCATTTGCTGCTGTTCGCTTAAGAAGTTGCGATCTTGTGTACTATCATTTGGCCAGAGATTGCAAACACAATGACACTGACGCTGTGCCGCAAACCATACATAGTACATGTATTCATGTAACCGTATTTTTTATCTGGGGGGGGGGGGTGGGTGTCAGATCAGAGACCATTCTTGGAAAGGGGTTGGGGGAGGGGGGGGGGGGTGTTAAGACGTCTTGGATTGGGACTTGGACTTCCATCTTGGACTTCCACTTCATCTTGGACTCCCACCAGGAACACGTTGGCAACGTGCTCGTTCCCTGTGGCCTCGTCGAGAAACGGGCAGAGGGAGGGGTCGACCTTCAAGTGCCCCAAATCCCGGTTTCAGCTGGATATCCCCTGCTGAACATTTGCAGTTGTGCCGCGTGTGTCTTGCAATTTTGCTGCAAATAACAGGGTGTACGACATTGTTCCTTGTGCAGCTGCTGCCTTCTTGAGCCGACACCCGGAAGCGAAGAAGTCGTCGTGCAGTCTCAGTGCACGCACTGCAAAGTCTATGCTTCACTTACTAAAATTGTTCTCTTGCATTTGGAGCGACAGTTGGTCGCGAAAGAAGCCAAGCAGCACCACTTGCTGTACCATGCCCGGTTGGAGCGCGTCGTCGGCACCCCTTCTTGGCCAATGAGCTGTTGCGCGTCTCGCCCAGCTTGGCGAACTGCGCCGAGAAGCTAGGCGCCTCTGGAGGCGCTACTACGCGTCCAAATCCGCTTTGGACTGGGAGGCATACCGCGCGGTGCAGCGCCAATTCAAGCGCCAACTACGCCAAGCAAAGACCTCTTCATGGAGGGAGTTCTGCTCATCCATTGAGGGAAGTTCTGCAGTTTCGAAGCTGTATATGGTGTTGTCTACGGACAAGCGTGTGCGTCTGGGTATGCTGCGCCTGCCGACAGGCGAGTGCACGGCTGGTAGGGGGGAGGCTCTCTCTCACCTGCTGTCTGTCCACTTTCCTGGCAGTGTTGGCGCGTGTCCTCGTGACCGCCTTGTTGTAGGTTCGCTCGCCACACTTCTTCTCCACGAATACTTGTCTTAAGGATATTTCTCTTTATTAAATCTCAAAAGACACAACTTGACACGACTCCCCGAGATAATAGAATGAACATAGATAAAGGGTAGATCGGAATGTCATATGTCTAGGGGCGTTTCCGGTAAATTTCTTGTAATTCTTCTAGCAGCTTGGCTCCACTCCAACACGCCCCGAATTTTGAGAAGAGATGCAATAGTTGACTTGTACGCCGAGAACTTCGGTAAGAGCTTCTTCCACTCGCCACGCCGTGTCCTGCTGCTGCCGCCATCCGTCCGAGCCAGGTCGATACACGTTGTCGTCCGTCGTAGTTCCTGAAAGACCCTTAAAACGATGATGCCAGCGCCGGTAGTATGCGTCTTGTGGAGAGGATGTCTTGGCCACTCTGCGCTGCGCGATCTTCAACTTGATACTTCTGTCCACGGGTTGTCGCCTTTCGCCAGCCGCCGTCTTCGTCCTTGACTTCTGTGACGCTCCCAACTTGACGTGTCGACTCACGCCATTTTCTTGAAATCCCAGCGCGCTTTCATCGACTTCTTCGCGCTGTAGCCTCCACTGCTCGTCCTTGAATCCGTCCACGATTTTCTGAGGTTCCGAATCTGCAACAGCGACGCGTTCTCTCTCGTCCGGCAAGACTTCGGCGCGTTGTCCGTCGTTGACCTGAAAACTGAAGTTTGAAAAACCCTGGGCATCACACTCCTTGGGACACTCCTTGGGACTTCCCCACCCACTGCGCTGAAAAAATGTCTCATCTGTATAACCCAAAACATTCACGCTGTCTCCCTTCTCTACAACCCTGTCCGCTGCCTGTTCTTTCACTACCAATTTAGATGTCACTTGTGACAAAGCTTGCACTGGAATCTTTAGCGATGGTACTTCTGATCCATCAATATAAGTTAATTTGATTCCCACAACCTCCAATAAATCGGTGCCTACTAAAATGTCCGGCTTCAAATTTGGCAACACTATTGCCCACGATTTGAAACGCCTTCCTTTTCTGTGTCCTTTCAAGAAAATTTCACCTGCACTAAAGTGTTTGCCATCCACACCGTTTATCTGTGACACTGCGTGAGGTCGATAGAATGCCTCCCAAACCTCTGGGTATTTTGATTTATAAAAATTCACCAAAGTATCTTTCGTCTTCTCATTCACACAAGTGCGCGAAGCTCCCGTATCGGCAATAGCATAAAGACCGTAATTCGCACAAGTATTCTCGTCTACTAACTGTAGTACAGACGGCAACCCTTCAAACTGTATATCATTAGGAACATAAATCTTTTTAGGTTGTTCCAATTCTGGTGTAACCCTTTTTTCGGCTTTACTCATGACAATCACCTGACATTTGTTGTCAATTTTTTGATTGGACTGATGCTGTCGCCGGTTCTCCTGAATTTTTCTCGTCTCATAAGACGTAATGTCATTACTATTGAACCACACCTCGTTACCTATACCAACAAATGGTATTGAAACTGATTCGTCGTGTTTACTGTCATTCATTGTTAGAGCATTCGATTTGTTACAATTTTTGGCCATATGCCCGACTACTCCACAATTGAAACAGGTCAATGCATTCACGGCGCTGTTTCTCATATTTAGCGGTTCATTCCGCCAATTGGGGTTTTCCCCCGATTGCTGAGGCATATTTGGAGGTCTATTCTGCCAACGATTGACATTTGGTAGGCCATTTCGCCAATTGGGATTATTCCCAGACTGTTGAGATATGTTCGGAGGCCTGTTCTGCCAACGCATCGCCGGTTGGTTGAAATTCTGAATCGGGCGATTCTGAATAGGCTGACGCACATTTCTGTCGAATCTGTTGGCCATAGCACCTTGCGCCATACTTATGGTTTGTTCTTTCTGCAGAGCCCTTGTCGTCACGTTATCCCATGTAAAATCTTGAGTCGAAACATCAGGTCTAAACTTTTCATTCAAATTACTGTAGAAATAATATGCTCTTAAGCAATCGACTGCCTCACATCTTTCGCCATCGCACTGTCCCAATTTCAGTTCCGCAAACTTTTTGCTTGAAGACGCAATATATTCCTGTACCGTCTGGGAATGCTGTTGCCATGTAATGAACGCATGCATTCTCTGTGACAAAGGTCGCTTGTCGATAAAATGTTGAGAAAATGTCTCGCACAAACGATCATAATCGTACTGAATTTCCCTTGGTAAACCACGGAAAAAGGAAAGTGCATCTCCGCAAAGTGACATCACCATGTATCGACATTTAACCTGATCTGGATATGTTTGAACCGCCCAATCAAAAGTAAACAACCAATCATCAAAAGAAACATTGCCTTTACCATCAAAATTGTTCACTTTTGGATCTGGATAATCCCTCAAATTTATGTGACCGTTCTCGTGTCCATTGCCATTCCCATTCCCATTTCCATTAGTGTGTTCATTCTGTGTAAGATTCTGTAAAAGCACCGTCTGCATTTGCATCTGTTGTTGCAATTGTTGTTGTATTTGTTGCTGCTGTTGCTGTTGCTGTTGTTGTTGTGCCTCTGTCTGTTGTCTTTGAGCTTCTATTAAGAGTAATGTTTGTTGTCGCTGATCCTCTGTCCGTCGTTCCTGCATCTCGATCTGTGCGTCTAAACGTTGTTGTTGCATCTCATTCTGTGTCTGCATTTGCCTTGCTAATAGAGAAAAATAATCCAACGTACCATCGCCTTCCGGTTGTCCATCTCCATCTACAGACTGTTTATCGCGCGAACGACTACGACTCTGACTGTTGTTATGTTTATGCACCTGACTTTGTTTTGCCCCTTCAGTTGATTCCTCTCGCGTGTCTCTTTCCGATTGCTCTCGTCCACGACTACGGCTACGATGCGACTGTTGTGTCCGTTCCTGAAGTAATTGTTCATTTGTCACTACCAATCGCTGTCTCTCTAACGCCAGTTGTTGTTTTTCCGCCTCTAAACGCTCTAAACGCTGTCGCAATTCGAACTCTTCCTGTCTCTTTCTCTCACGCCTCTTTCTATCCCTCTCGCGTCGCTCCGCCAAACGCTGCTCCTCTGACTGGTTACTCTCCATACCCACTTCTGTATCACTCTCCTCACCATCTGTAACGTATGCATCAATCGCCAAATCACTAGACACAGGAAAGGCGTTCGACATTTAATTTGATAAAATCAGAATCACCAAAATCTTATCTAAACAACACAAAACTATAAGTGACAAAATCACAATCTGGCAGTACAAGGCTGTAAATGGTGGCTAAGCCACAGTCTGGCGGCCGAAGCCGTAAGTGGTGGCAGAGCCACAGTTCTGGCGGCCGAAGCCGTAAGTGGTGGCAGAGCCACAGTTCTGGCGGCCGAAGCCGTAAGTGGTGGCAGAGCCACAGTTTTTGGCGGCCGAGGCCGTAAGTGGTGGCAGAGCCACAATTTTGGCGGCCGAGGCCGTAAGTGGTGGCAGAGCCACAATTTTGGCGGCCGAGGCCGTAAGTGGTGGCAAAGCCACAGGTGTGATGGAATTTCTAAGCAGCACTGGTAAAACCAGCGATGCTGATACTGCTCGTCCGATTCTGCACGCCACGAACAGCTCGATCGTCTTCAAACCGGATGACCAACGCTCCACGCCTTGACAGCTCGATTTTCTTCTACGCCTCTACTTGAACGGCGCGATCGCCTTCGAACAGGATAGCTGGCCCAGCACGCCTTGACTTGAACGGCACGACCGCCTTTGAGCAGGACAGCCGGCCCAGCACACTCGACTTGAACGGCACGACCACCTTTGAGCAGGACAGCCGGCCCAGCACACTCGACTTGAACGGCACGACCGCCTTTGAGCAGGACAGCCGGCCCAGCACACTCGACTTGAACGGCACGACCGCCTTTGAGCAGGACAGCCGGCCCAGCGCCTTCACTCCGCTTCGTCGATGTCGGACGAGTGGATCCTCGACGACACGGTACACCCTCTAGAGGAAAGACCCGTGAAACAGCACGGCTCGACCGGTGATCTTGAGAAATCCACACGGCCGCTGATGACGTTGAACTTGAAGTTTATCCTGCCTGACGCTCCAATTTGTTGGCGCGTGTCCTCGTGACCGCCTTGTTGTAGGTTCGCTCGCCACACTTCTTCTCCACGAATACTTTTCTTAAGGATATTTCTCTTTATTAAATCTCAAAAGACACAACTTGACACGACTCCCCGAGATAATAGAATGAACATAGATAAAGGGTAGATCGGAATGTCATATGTCTAGGGGCGTTTCCGGTAAATTTCTTGTAATTCTTCTAGCAGCTTGGCTCCACTCCAACAGGCAGCAGCGCAGCAACGGCGCCGGCCAGTCCGGAACCGCTGCCGCAGGCGCGGCCGGACTGGCGCCTGGCCCGTCCTTCTCGCCCTTCAAAGCCCCGGGGGAGGATGAGGTGTTCCCTGCCCTCTTGCAGAAGGGGTTGCCCACCCTGCTAGTCAGTCTGTGCAACGTGTTTCGCGCCTCGATCGCTCTGGGCTACATCCCCAGGGCGTGGCGTCGAGTCAGGGTGGTCTTCATCCCAAAGCCCGCCAAAGAAGATTACGCGAATGCAAAGTCGTTCAGGCCAATCAGCCTCTCGTCGTTCCTTCTGAAGGCGCTCGAGAGGCTCGTCGACAGGTTCCTACGGGACACTGTCCTGGCTCGAAGTCCGCTGCACGCGTGTCAGCACGCGTACCAAGTGGGTAAGTCTACTGAGACGGCTCTTCACTCGCTCGTCAGCCGTCTCAGCCAGTCGTTGGAGGCCGGCCAGTTTGCCATGGCGGCCTTCTTTGATATTGAGGGGGCATTTGACAATGCCCCCTTTGAAGCGATCTCGCAGGCGTTGCAGGGCCGCGCGGCGCCGCCGGCCCTCGTCACCTGGGTGGAGAGCATGCTCAAGCAGCGCCAGGTCACCGCCACCATGGAGGACTGCTCAAAGGTAGTCAGCGTCCAGCGCGGCTGTCCCCAGGGGGGCGTCCTCTCGCCCCTTCTGTGGTCACTCGTGGTGGATAGTCTTTTGGTGTCACTCGAACGCCAAGGCATTTTCGCTCAGATGTACTCTGACGACGGCGCCATTGTCGTCAGTGGCATGTGTCTCAGCACAATTTGTGCTTTGATACAGCAAGCGTTGCGTTCCACAGACCGCTGGTGCGTGGAGCGAGATTTGGCCATTCAACCGGCCAAGACCGAATTGGTTCTCTTCACGCGGCGACGGAAGCTGCAAGGCCTCCGCCTGCCAAAGCTGGGGAACACTCAGCTACAGCTGTCAAGTCAGGTCAAGTATTTGGGCGTCACGCTCGACGCCAAGCTTACATGGGCGGCGCATGTCTCAAGCAAAGCCGCCAAAGGAGTTCGCGCCTTCTGGCAGGTTAAGAGAGCGGTCGGCTCCAAATGGGGTCTGACTGCCACTGTTGTGCATTGGCTGTACACAGTAGTCGTTCGCCCTATGCTTACCTATGCCGCACTGGTTTGGTGGCCCAGGGTAGAGATTGAAACTGCTCGCATTCAGCTAAGCAAGGTCCAGAGACTGGCGTGCCTCTGCATGACAGGGGCCATGGTGTCGACGCCGACGGCCGCGCTGGAGGTCCTGCTGGGCTTGCCACCGCTGGACGTCGTCGTCAAGGCTTCAGCCATGTCTGCTTGCTACCGACTCAAGCGGACTGGCCAGTGGCGCGGTGCGCGCGGTCCACACTCGCTCATCGAGGGGCAACTACTCGCTGCAGCGCCCGCAGCTGCACTCAGGGCCGACTCTATCGGTCCTGAGTTTAGTTTTGAGATGGACTTTTCCATTAAGGTTCACTCGCGGCAAGAGTGGGCGGCTGGGCGGCCGCCAGAGACGACGATGGCCGCTGTGGCTTGCTACACTGACGGCTCAAGCATTCGTCGCGCTGGCGTCGGCGCCGGCGTGTACATTCCGTCTCTGAACGTGGAGCAATCGATACCGCTTGGTAGAAGTGCAACCGTCTTTCAGGCGGAAGTTTTGGCCATCAGCTACGCTGCCCAGCATCTGGCGGGGCTGGAGGTTGGCGAGGAGGACGTCGCGATTTTCTCTGATAGTCGCGCCGCCCTCCTGGCCATTAGTTCCTGCAAGACGAGCTCTCGTCTTGTACGGGAGTGCAGAAATGCGCTCAACGCTATTCGTGCTCGGAGCATTCAACTGTTCTGGGTTCCAGGACACTCAGGGGTTGCAGGAAACGAACGCGCCGACGCTCTGGCTCGTGCCGGATCGCTGACGCCGTTTGTAGGTCCGGAGCCGGCGCTCGCCGTCAGTCCGGCCTTAGTCCGTCAGCAACTCGACGCCTGGAGACGCAGAGAGCACCGCCTCCGCTGGGATGCTCTCCAGTCTTGCCGACAGGCCAAGGAACTGATCGCGGGCCCGTCAAAGGACCTGTCCAGGAGAGTTCTCAAGCTGCCGCGTGCAGTGGCACGTGTAGTGTGCGGTGTGCTTTCAGGCCACTATCTCAATGCGCACTTTCGGCGCATCGGCCTCGCCGACAGCCAAGTGTGTCTCAAGTGTGGGGTGGAGGACGAAACGTATCTTCACTTTCTAGGGCAGTGCGACGCCCTCGCGGTGTTGCGCCTCAGACTGTGGGGAATGGCGTACGCCACTCCCCAGCAGATTCGAGAGCTCTCTCTAAAAGATGTCCTGGGGCTGTGCCATGCCTCTGGACGCTTCGAGGAGCTCTAAGAGTGAACGTTGCTTTGGGGTATTTTAAATGGGCCTCTCAAAGGCTTCCTAGAGTCGCCCCCAAACCAACAACAACAACAACAGCGTCTCGCCCAACGTCCGGGAACAACTTTATTGGGTGTTGGTTGCGCGCGCGTTGTGTGCCTGTCGCAGAAATGCAGCTTGTCACTGGCGGCGTGGTGAAACATGTAGCATGAAGCACGATGAAAAAACGCTTATACAATCGAACATTCAGAAACCTTTGCAAATTTATTAACTTGTAGATAAATCGATTTAAATGTGCGAGATACCGTAATTCGTAATTTTCAGGTTACGTCACGGATACGCATTTCGTAAAACGCCTTAGTGGCGCTGCGCTCGAGGCGCTGCTGCGTCGCGTCGCCCAGCTCCGTCCCCCCCCCCCTTCCGTATTGCCATCCAGGTCTCGCCGGCGTGGCCACCTGCGTCGGGTATCCGTATCCGTTTCAGTCGTCGTCGCACCAGCGTCGCGCCGACGATCAGAGATCGCTGTGATTTTTGCCAATCGGGCGTGTTGACATCACAATATCCTGTTGTTGGTGGTGTTGTTTATTGTGCACAAATGCGCTGTACAAGAGATCGCAAGTGGTGTGGCGCATGCTCAAGAGCGACGCGATCTGCCTGTGCTGCGTTGTGTGTGTGGCATTTCGGTGTGCGTGCATGCGAGTTGAGATTTGGTTGAGAGTGCTTGCTGTCACATGAGGGAATCAGGGGACCGCCTGCCTACAAGCAGTGAGTGGACATTGTCGAGATTGTTGCGCACCCTGGATATGTTTGGGGGTTCCTTGTTTGCGTTCATACAAAGCGAAGAGTGATGTTCAACAAGTTACAAAAACCTGAAGATCTTTTAACGTCCGCGTTACAGAATGTTTGCAATGACGGGTGACGGTGACGGTGACGGACGACGCTGACGGGTTTGAGGATACGTCCATTAACGGCTTACAAGAATCTATGCAGGCGTGGAGGCATGCAGGCAGGTAAAGGATGCAGGCAAAAATACAGTAAGAACCAGATAACGGCAAAACACAATTTTTACGTCCGCGTCCACTGCGTCCGCTGCGTCCGAAACCTCTGCGAAGTCTAAGCCTAAGCAAAGCCTCAGCGTAAGCATAAGCCTGGACTAAGCCTAAGCAAAGCCTAAAATTAAGAAAATTATTGGACACAGCAGATGCGGACAAAAAAAATTAAACACGAATCACAATACTGAGATGAAATTTGCGAAAAAGAAGACATGTGAAAAAGACGTAAAGCAATAAATTTTGTCGACAGTGCACCCAACACTACCACTCTTCAACGCCCCCTGGCTCCCCGAAGTTGCTGGAGTAGGCCCCAATCGCCTCGTACTTGTGCGTGCAGTCGAAGATCTCCTGACAGCCGCCAAGCTCGTCCCTGTTCTGCCGCAACGTCTTTGTCTTGACGATGGAGAGACTGTCGCTGATGATGACGTCTGTGACGTCTTTGTCGACGCCGCTGGGCGCCCGTATCACCGACGAGATGTGCACATGGGCGCGTGCGACAAACTCAACCACAACGTGAGGTCACGTTCGGTTCGCTTGTCAAATGCCGTCCACTACTGCATCAGCAGAAGCACAGAATTGCCGGTGTCGGAGGCAGAGTAGCGACGATCGACTGACGACAAATGAGCCCATGCGCCCATACGCACGTCTTCGCTGACGTCGCATCAAACGACCCAGGCTTCAAGGGGAGCACCAGACTCTGGAGCCCTACATCATTGCACGGAGGCGCATCGGGCGTCTTGCCGCCCTGGCGCAGCTTTCCCAGGAGTCTTCGTTGACCAGCACCGAGTCCTCCAGTCACCATATGCTCGCCACCCATTCCTGGCGCTGGGTCTTCCAAGTCGCACGTCAGCTTCGCCTTCAAGTCCTCTCTGCCCGAGGGCAGAGGCCCTTGACCGGTGGTAGTTGGTACTCTCATCACGCTCAGCCGTGTTGATAGAGAGCAGCAGGCATCCTGGAGAAAGAGTCCCTACTCCCTCGTCCACTGTCTTTTCTGTGTGGCGAGTTATATGGGGCTAAAACAATTGTTGTGTCCGCGTCCGCTGTGTTCGATGATTTTCTTAATATTAAGCTTTGCTTAGGCTTAGTCCAGGCTTATGCTTACGCTTAGACCTCGCGGAGGTTTCGGACGCAGCGGACGCAGTGGACGCGGACGAAAAAATTGTGTTTTGCCGATATTTGGTTCTTACTGTATTTGGCCTGCATCCTTTACCTGCCTGCATGACTGCATGCCTGCATAGATTCGTGTAAGCCCCTAGTTCAAAGTTCAAACTTCAAAGGGAATACCCGATCCATATGTACCATACGCACCATATGCACCATGTGCACCAAGCCATCGTTATTTCGGTGCTATATTTTTTTCTGTTGTCTCTCCGTCTCGCATATCTCTAAACCGGGGGGAGGGGGATTATCGGGTGACCGAAGGCAACCGCCACTCTTATCTGTCTGTCAGTCCGTGCGCGTGCACGCGCGTGCGCGTGTACGCCTTGGTTGTGCCAGTCGGCCCCCTGTCCTGCCAGTCCCGTCCTGCCAGTCCTGCCAGTCCCCCGCCCTCGTCCTGCGCACGCACGCACACGCACGTGCACACGCGCACACGTGCACGCACGCACACGCACGTGCACGCACATGCACTCGCGCACATGCACGTACACGCGCGTGCACGCGCACGGACTGACAGACAGATAAGAGTGGCGGTTGCCTTCGGTCACCCGATAATCCCCCTCCCTCCCGGTTTAGAGATATGCGAGACGGAGAGACAAGAGAGAAAATATCGCACCTAAATAACGAAGGCTTGGTGCACATGGTGCACATGGTGCACATGGATTGAGTTTTCCCCGTTCGCGTGCGTGCGTGCGTGTGCCGCTCTTCTGCCTAAGAAGAGAGAGATGCGCCAATTGCTGCGAACTCTAACAGCGGTCTCCTCTTCTCAGAAATCGCGCATTCTCTCTCAGATGGCGGTTATATTCCAGAAAGGCGGCCCATAAAAAAACAACCGGCCCATAAAAATACTACCGGCCCATACGCTTGGGCGGCCCTTTCAATGGGCCGGCCAGGTGACATCACGCGAGACCGGCCCATTCGTATGGGCCGCTTTTCTAAGCCTAAGCTACACGATGCCGGCCCATTGGGTTTGTTGGTGGTTCTCGCTCCTTCTGTGCCTCTTGGCCAGTCTCTGTTCACTGCCAACTGTGCCTAATGCTATTAGCACGGATTCTTGGCTGAAGCGCAATGACATGCACGTGTGCACGATGCGGTTCCTTTGAAAAACGCTAATTGTATGTGCGTGTTGGTGTGCGTGCCCCCACCCCTGTTATTTTTATTGGGCAACAGCGAGTCGTGCGTTGGTAGAGAAGGTATAGGGTAAGTAGTCGTGCGCTGGTAAGGTGGTTGAGCGAGCGCCATCGCTCAACGTTGCTCCCTGCTCGCTGGCTCGCTCTCGCCCGCTTCACTAAATTAAGCTTAGCCGGGGACCGTTGGTTGGCTGCGTTGGCGGCGATGCCGGCCAGTGGCTGGCGGATGTGCAGCGCACGCACGTCATCTTGGAGCGGCACCAGGCGCGCCAACGCCGGCGTGCCGCCGGCGCCAACGACGGCGTGCCGCCGGCGCCAACGACGACGCCGTCGCCGACATCGGCACATATGCATCATCTGCCTTCCAATCAACAAGCGTCGGCGTCTGTCTGCGCCTGCTGCTGACCCAAGCACATACTCGCGCGTTCTCTCCACCTCCCCTTCCCTCAGGCAAGACGGATAGGTACATAACGGCTTCACTTGTACATCCGCTAGTGCCAGCCATTCCCACTCTTAGTTGCGTCGCCCGCAAGGCAAACTACAGCAATGAACGCTGCCCTCTTTATTGCGTGCATTGCTTTTGCCAGTCTGACAACGTGCATGGGCAAGGTCACTTGCTCCAAGAGCAACTCCGCCGAAACCTGCGCAGCAGAGTACTGCTACCAGTTCACTTGCCAAGGTTTGTGGTCTGCGCCTGACAGTGACCAGTGTTACAAGCTATACAAAATGACCTTTGCAACAGTTTATATACGTTTGTGCATTATTTATGCTACAGTTTGCGTATACGTATATAGCAGTTGTAGACACACAGTAGAGCCAGCGCGTAATATTTAGGGGCTTTGCTTGTCCCATCTGCGAAAGGGTGCGACACCAAAGGACGACTCATTTGCAAGAACAGGCGTGCTGGGTGCAGCGACGCGGGTGGGGTCGGCATCTGCAAGTGGTGCCAGCGCGACTACTGCACTGACAAGCACAGTGGTAAAAAAACCATTGACTAAACTGTATCTATTTTCGTAACTACACTATAATTAGTTGCCCTACAATTACCTCCCTCTTCCATGGTAGACAGATTTTTAGCCGCCTCTTAAAATTTGCCCTGACAGTGTCGTCTAGTAGTATCCATTACTTATCAATATGTATCAGCTATCAGAGTTACACAAAGATACACAATGTTGGTAATACTAGGGAATGCTGCTAGCAATCCATCCACGTTCATGGTGCTCATCACCGGCATCGCCTTGAGATGCGTGGTGTAGAAAACGCTGCAGCGCTCAACTACTACAAGCAAGTCCAATCTCCTCCACCACTTCATGAGCACATGAGTCGAATTCACTAGTCTTGGTTTTTCCCCGTATTCCCGCCCTTGAAACGTACCTCACCACAGGTAACCATGTGACACCTACAGCTCACCCCCACCTTTTGGTGTTACGTGCAATCAAGGGCGTCGCAATTTTTCTTCCAAGGAGAGGCTGCTTTTTACCCAAACAAAAATGGAAATAGCGAAACGAGCGCCACAGTCGTCAGTCGAGGTTTTCCTATAAAACCATTCTGGAAGCCATGAAACAGCACATACATGCTTTAATTCTTGCAGATTTCCACTATTAGCACTGTTTTTGGACCTCTAACGAGGAGTTCACCAAGGAGGGGATGCTCCATTACAAATCCTTCAAAGTTTTCTAAGGGAAGGGGGTGGAGCACCCCCCCCCCCCTTTGCGACGCCCTAGTGTGCAATGCGTATGAACGTGTTCTTAGCTCATGCGCACATTGCGGTCATGTATGTAGCGTGTTCGTGTTCGGTATTCCCTTCGCGACTGGGTCAACCACCGCTTACATTTTGTTGACCCAGCAGACCCTTCCATTCACACCCAATCAATCGAGGGAACATGGAGTGCACTGAAGAATTCACTCAGGTATGACCAGTTTAAAGGCAGGCTGATGCACCCCTGCAAAACCAACAGTTACAGTTATCAATGGACAGCACTTTAGGCCATTGGCGCGTGAGCATGTATTCAGCAGGGTTGGCGGTCTGGTTGGAGGACATCAATCGACATCAGCAGGCGACTATGTGTGGAGCGAATATGGACAAAGAGAATGTCTCAGGGTAGGCACAGGGAGTGCCTACCGATCTTGCTCCACCCTAATGCGCACACTTATCTGCTTGGCATCCAAACCTTGCTCAGCAAGATCAATCAGCTGTGGCAAGAGTGCTGTCCCCAGCAGGCTGTTGCTTCTGGTGTGGGGACTATGCAGGCGTTAACCATCAGGGCAGCTGTTGAACAGTTGACTGCATATCTGCTTGGCATCCAAACCTTGCTCAGCAAGATCAATCAGCTGTGGCAAGTATCCTTCAACAAGTGCTCGACACACTCCAGCAAACATGAGAAGTGCATCGCACGCTCCAGATACAACAACTGTTATAGTTTCTTTGCCTTCAGCCAGTGACGTCTTGACGATGTTTGCAATGAGGATGCATACGGTGCACTGCATGTCGATTGTGTGCCCATGACTGTGTCGCAACGTGCTGTTGAGGCGGTGGTGTTGCCGATGCCGATGCCTCTGCAGGCCTGTCGCGGTGGTATTGACAGTAGTTGTTGTGTGACTATGGTGCGGCCTCTAAAAGTGTGCGCATTAGGGTGGAGCAAGATCGGTAGGCACTCCCTGTGCCTACCCTGAGACATTCTCTTTGTCCATATTCGCTCCACACATAGTCGCCTGCATAGTCCCCACACCAGAAGCAACAGCCTGCTGGGGACAGCACTTTAGGCCATTGGCGCGTGAGCATGTATTCAGCTGGGTTGGCGGTCTGGTTGGAGGACATCAATCGACATCTCCCATCAACAAATGAAAACAGTCTGTATTGTTCACCGACGCCGCATGCTTGGCAGCACTGCCAAGGCAGAAACCAGATGTCTGCTGCAACGAGCGACGTCTCACTGTCCCACTGATCTTGCTTTCCAGCCATACAGTAGGCTGCGAAAAGCAGAGCAGCAGTAAAACTGCTGAGCATTTTCATTGAGTCAATGTCGCAGAACTTGAGTAAATCGTGCTTGCAAAACCTAACACTTGCAGAAACTTGCAGAAAGTCCAACTGCAGCAGAAAGTCCAACTGCAGCAGAAACGAGCAGCAGAAACTTGCAGAAAGTCCAGAAACTTGCAGTGCTGCGCTGTGTCTGTCTGCCCGTATTTGAGCGGTTCGCGGTGCCAGGCTGTGCCTCGTAATTTGTTTTCAGTCTGTCTGGCAGTTCTCCTGTCCTGCCCGTTCCGTGCGAGAAACGAACGCCTGATGGGGGCGGGGGGGGGGCAGCGACGCAGCGGCGGTTGCGAAGAGTAGGGCGCCGGTGGCTGCGCTATGTAGCTAGTCCTTGCGCTACCGCCGCTGCCGCTTGCGGCACCGCCAGTTGGAGTGCATTGAAGGGACGGACGGGCGGACGGACGGACGCACGTCGCTCTCGCGAAGGGAATACCGAACACGAACACGCTACATACATGACCGCAATGTGCGCATGAGCTAAGAACACGTTCATACGCATTGCACACTAGGGCGTCGCAAAGGGGGGGGGGGGGGTGCTCCACCCCCTTCCCTTAGAAAACTTTGAAGGATTTGTAATGGAGCATCCCCTCCTTGGTGAACTCCTCGTTAGAGGTCCAAAAACAGTGCTAATAGTGGAAATCTGCAAGAATTAAAGCATGTATGTGCTGTTTCATGGCTTCCAGAATGGTTTTATAGGAAAACCTCGACTGACGACTGTGGCGCTCGTTTCGCTATTTCCATTTTTGTTTGGGTAAAAAGCAGCCTCTCCTTGGAAGAAAAATTGCGACGCCCTTGATTGCACGTAACACCAAAAGGTGGGGGTGAGCTGTAGGTGTCACATGGTTACCTGTGGTGAGGTACGTTTCAAGGGCGGGAATACGGGGAAAAACCAAGACTAGTGAATTCGACTCATGTGCTCATGAAGTGGTGGAGGAGATTGGACTTGCTTGTAGTAGTTGAGCGCTGCAGCGTTTTCTACACCACGCATCTCAAGGCGATGCCGGTGATGAGCACCATGAACGTGGATGGATTGCTAGCAGCATTCCCTAGTATTACCAACATTGTGTATCTTTGTGTAACTCTGATAGCTGATACATATTGATAAGTAATGGATACTACTAGACGACACTGTCAGGGCAAATTTTAAGAGGCGGCTAAAAATCTGTCTACCATGGAAGAGGGAGGTAATTGTAGGGCAACTAATTATAGTGTAGTTACGAAAATAGATACAGTTTAGTCAATGGTTTTTTTACCACTGTGCTTGTCAGTGCAGTAGTCGCGCTGGCACCACTTGCAGATGCCGACCCCACCCGCGTCGCTGCACCCAGCACGCCTGTTCTTGCAAATGAGTCGTCCTTTGGTGTCGCACCCTTTCGCAGATGGGACAAGCAAAGCCCCTAAATATTACGCGCTGGCTCTACTGTGTGTCTACAACTGCTATATACGTATACGCAAACTGTAGCATAAATAATGCACAAACGTATATAAACTGTTGCAAAGGTCATTTTGTATAGCTTGTAACACTGGTCACTGTCAGGCGCAGACCACAAACCTTGGCAAGTGAACTGGTAGCAGTACTCTGCTGCGCAGGTTTCGGCGGAGTTGCTCTTGGAGCAAGTGACCTTGCCCATGCACGTTGTCAGACTGGCAAAAGCAATGCACGCAATAAAGAGGGCAGCGTTCATTGCTGTAGTTTGCCTTGCGGGCGACGCAACTAAGAGTGGGAATGGCTGGCACTAGCGGATGTACAAGTGAAGCCGTTATGTACCTATCCGTCTTGCCTGAGGGAAGGGGAGGTGGAGAGAACGCGCGAGTATGTGCTTGGGTCAGCAGCAGGCGCAGACAGACGCCGACGCTTGTTGATTGGAAGGCAGATGATGCATATGTGCCGATGTCGGCGACGGCGTCGTCGTTGGCGCCGGCGGCACGCCGTCGTTGGCGCCGGCGGCACGCCGGCGTTGGCGCGCCTGGTGCCGCTCCAAGATGACGTGCGTGCGCTGCACATCCGCCAGCCACTGGCCGGCATCGCCGCCAACGCAGCCAACCAACGGTCCCCGGCTAAGCTTAATTTAGTGAAGCGGGCGAGAGCGAGCCAGCGAGCAGGGAGCAACGTTGAGCGATGGCGCTCGCTCAACCACCTTACCAGCGCACGACTACTTACCCTATACCTTCTCTACCAACGCACGACTCGCTGTTGCCCAATAAAAATAACAGGGGTGGGGGCACGCACACCAACACGCACATACAATTAGCGTTTTTCAAAGGAACCGCATCGTGCACACGTGCATGTCATTGCGCTTCAGCCAAGAATCCGTGCTAATAGCATTAGGCACAGTTGGCAGTGAACAGAGACTGGCCAAGAGGCACAGAAGGAGCGAGAACCACCAACAAACCCAATGGGCCGGCATCATGTAGCTTAGGCTTAGAAAAGCGGCCCATACGAATGGGCCGGTCTCGCGTGATGTCACCTGGCCGGCCCATTGAAAGGGCCGCCCAAGCGTATGGGCCGGTAGTATTTTTATGGGCCGGTTGTTTTTTTATGGGCCGCCTTTCTGGAATATAACCCAGATGGCGCCTCCACAGGGCGCCAGTTTCAATCAGCTACAGGGAAGGGCGCATTTTTCGGAAGATTTGAAAAGCGTGCGAAGGGCATCGGGTCAGAAGCTGCTCAAATTGCCCATGCAGCCTCTGGCTGCGACTTTGGAGAAATTCCTAAAAGTCATTGAGCCCATTTCGAGCGAAGACGAGATGCGGTCGGCTAAAGAAGTGAGTGGAACTTCTAGTGATTTTTGTTTTTGTTGGGAATCTTGAGGAAATTGCACTATTTTTATTTTATTTTATTTTCTGGAATATGCATTATTGTGTAGCGAGCGACTTTACATGTTTGTTTGTACATTTTCTGCACTTGTGTTCTTTTTTAAACATGAAAAATTATGCAGATTGTCAGCGATATGCTGCGAAGTGACAACAGAGAAATCCAAACGCTGCAGAAATTCTTGGAAGAAAGAGCTGAAAAGATGGACAATTGGGTTTGTTTGTTTCTTTGCATTATTTGTTTGTTTGTGTCACTGTTCGTTTCTTTTGTCTTCTTGCTTGTCTTGTCTTTATCGCAATGAAGAGACATTTGTAATTACAATTCAAAGTCTTCAGTTGGCAAAGTGGTGGATTGAAAACGCGTATTTGAAGTTCCGAGAGCCAGTATTGCTTGTGACAAGCCCTGGCATGCTTTTGCCTCGACAGAACTTTGAAGGATTGGCCGGTAAGCGGAAGCGTTTATGAGGACGGACTCAATAAATTTAATTGAACAATTGAGTATACTCCTGGCCACACAATCAAGGTCAAGAATAGGGACGAGCCCCCCCCCCCCCACCGTTTGAGGTCCAACTCCAAACCTTTCCTAAATTTACTCAGTGGAGGACCCCTCCCGAAATCGGAAATCTAGGGGGGTGGGGGCTAGGCGGTGGGCGAACAAGCGTGCCTAGCTGACCTATACTTTTCCGCACAAAATTGCTTGTAGGTAACCGAGAATAGCAAAATGTTCGCGACAGGCGAACAATTTGCCAAACGGTTTTTTATTTATTAATTCTCAAAATTGGACTGATTATTAGGTGCCCAAACTGCCGCCGAAATGGCCAACATCCGAAAAGTTCTACAGGGTCAGAGGGTCCTCCCTTCTGGAAAGTCCTGCCCCGCCCCTCCAAAAAAATTTCTGGGTCCGCCACTGTATGTGCTGCATACGTTTGAACTTCTACTTGTTGTACTCATTGGAAATGATAAGTGTGACATCTGTCTATTGCTTGAATGATCATTTACAATTTGACAGGACAAATCGAGTACGCTGGTAAGACAGCTAGATGCCTCTACGAATTTTCGCGGATCGTTGACAGGTGGGCTGGCGCACGCGCGTTTGCGTCCATGTATATGCGTGCATTCGACATGCTTCTCTATTTAATCGTCATTGCATTCTGCCCCCGCATTCCAGAGGAGAGATGCCGGTCGACCGTTACGGCGGCTCCGAATTGGACATGGGCCAATACAAACTGCTGTTCGGCACCTACCGTATACCCAAGCTCGAGATGGACGTCGTGAGATACGGTAGCGAGGAGACGGCGCCCAGTCGGCACGCAGTCGTCTCCCACAAGGGCCACGTGCGTCGGCCGGGCCGTTGAACCTTTTTTAGCAGAGTTGCAGAAGAAAATCAGCTTTTTAATCAAAAAAGACTTTAACGGACTTTGGAACCAACATTGGTGAGGCGGTGGAATTGTCGAGTCGAGCCATCTGGGTTTTTCAGTAATAGTGAACAACCTCTGCCGCCATACTTTCCGGCGCAGCTGAAGCATTTGCTCTGTAAAATGCTGCTTTTTTTTACAACCTTGGTTAACATCGGTACAAAGGGGTTGCAAAGACGGAGCGTAGCTGCGATCGATTGGGGGGCATACCTGTAACTGGGAGGTTGGGGTTTACCCCCCACTATTTTTCAACCCCCACCAACCCCCCCCCCAACCCCCCGCCCCAGAATTTTCCCAATTTTCCCAAGGGGTTTTTACTTTGTCTAAAACGATAAAAGTGAGTAAATGTTGGTGTATTTCAGTGTTTTTCAGTGTTATATGACCATAAAACAGCTAAATAACACTGTTTAGACCCTATTTATACCCATTTTTGACCGAAAAGTAACAGTATAACTCTAAAAATGGCCAGCTACCCCCCACATTTTTTGCTCCAGGCACCCCCAATCCCCAGAATTCGGCCATTTAGCCCCCCCCCCACTCTTCCACGGGGTGGGAAATGGGCAGCAAGAATGGCAGCAAGCGACAGCACCCCTCTTCCACAGGCTCTGTCTACCCGTTCTTCCCGAGAAAGTTGTTGTTTACGTATAGGGGTTCGGGGAAGGTGGGGGGGGGGGGGGGTGGGGTATTGGTCAGACTAAAATGTGGCTGTTGAGGCCGTTTAAAATGGAGACTGTTAGCATGAGCCTAACGAATCTGAATCTGAGCCGCCGTCCACTCCAAGTATAGTCGTAGGGATAGGTGCCTAATTCAGCGAGAAGGGGCTTATTGTTTCGGTTAGGAGTTGACGTAGATCGAGAGAGGCCTTCCTAAATATAACCGACTTCCTGCTATTTACGTTTTTCTGCCGACTTTCAGTTCTACAAGATGCCGTTGACGGACAAATTGGGAAATCTGTTGAACGAGCGGCAGATCAGCGATGCGCTGGCCGAGATCGTGAAGCGAACGCCTCAGATGGCGTCCAATCTTGTGGGCCTGATCACGTCGTTGGACCGCGTCAGTTGGGCCAAGATTTACAGCGAATTTAGAGGTATTTTAGACTTTGTTTTATTTTTTTTTTTGTTTGAGGCGCACGTACCTAACCAGAAAATGATAGAAGTGAGTTTTGTGCGTCCCTGTCAGTATTTTTTCTTCGAAAATCTGAAAATCCGCTTGTGACGCGAGTTTATCAGCGTCCCTATCTAGACGCTGTTTCGGTGCATTTTCCCCATCTATACCTCTTCCTCGCTAGTAGGGGCCCCTGTTTTTTTCCCACCCTGACCCGTTTATGATGCTACCACACATGCAGGCACCCACGCACGTGCACCACGAGTATTGCAGAGGACGCCGCGTCCGCGGAGTCGCTGGAGGCGCTGGAGACTTGTCAATTTCTGCTGGCTCTGGACGGCCCCGCGCGCTCCCACATGAACAGTCGGCCCGTGGAGGCGATCAACGAAGCGGCCCTTCAGTCCCTCCACGGCGGCGGACCCGCCTCCAATTCGGCCAACCGATGGTTCGACAAGACCATACAGGTAGTCAGCCGCCTAACCTGCTGCAGGCCACCGGGAAGTTCTTTCTTTTGGGAACATTGGATGGTCAGCCAGTGCGCTGGAATTCTGAGAGTATTGAAGCAGAACCGAACAAAATTTCGCCTACTCCAGTTGGGGGAAGATTGGAAAGGGGTTTGGGTAGTCCTGTCTGGGCTCGGTTTGGGCGAACGTTTTCCTAGCGGGACGGGAGTGTCGGTGCGTGCGCTTCGCTCATCGTTTCCCTAGTGTCGTGATTGAGTGCGTGTGTGCGTGCGTTCGTGTCCGCATGTACGTGCATGCGACTTCCGTTCCAGTGGTTCGTGCAGCCGAACGGCTTCGCGGGCCTCACGTACGAGCACACGCCGGCCGAGGGTCCCGCCGTCGGCGCCTTCATGGACTACATCGCCAGCGCACTGTACGTGAAATTGTTTTTTGGCTTTTTCCGAAGCATGTATTGGCTGGCAAGATTGCGTTGTGATCAGCTAGTGGTAGTCGACGACGCTTTAGCGAGCGCTGGGAGCCGCGCCAGCCGGCTGCGGGCGAAGTGGAGGCGGTGACGCCGTTGAACTTCAACGTGTCCCACAACGCCAAGAAGGCCATCGAAAAAGCCGCGGGAATTCTGGAGAAGTGAGCTGGTTTCTGCGTCGGGGCGTGCGTGCGTGCGCATTCACACCTGCGCATGGGCAACGGTTGAGGGCGGCGAACGAGGTGGACGTGCGCGTGTTTCGCTTCGAGGACTTCGGCAAGTCAGTGCCCAAGAGTCACCGCCTCAGCCCAGACGCATTCTTCCAGCTAGCGCTACAGCACGCCTTCAGGAAGTTCGTCAGCACGATGCGCGCGGCATGCCTGAAACGCTCAGGGGGGGGGATACCATGTAACCCGTCTGAGAAGAGGGGTTGAAATTTGAATGTCCATTGAGAAATTTTGCACCGTTATGACGTTTAAACGACTTTTTGTAAAGATTCGCTTAATTGCGATATTTAGGTGCTTTATGGGCAGGCCAGGCACAGACAAAAAGCACTCGCTTCTATACTTTTTTGATAGGTTCAAATTTCTTTAGAAAAGCGCTCGGCTTTTGACTTCTGACAGGAGGAGCCCCAAGATATTCGTGTCCCCCAGCCCCAGCTAATTGGTCGAACTTTAGCCATAGGGGCGGGATTCTAGGTTGCAGAAAGGTTCTGGAACACACACACACACATGGGGTTTGTAGGTCTCTGTTCTGAGCCCATTTTTGTTGTTCCAGACTGCACGGCCACGACGCGCCCACGTACGAATCGGGCTCGCAGCGCAAATTCGTGGGCGGCAGAACCGATACCATTCGCATGCCGAGCGTCGAGAGCAAGCGCTTCCTCGACGCCGTCTTCGGTGCGAGGCGAACGCTTCTTGCTCTTTATCTTATTTTTTTAATATTTTATTAGTTAAACAACATTTTGTTAGGCGACAGCGCGTCCGCCGGCGAGAAGGCGAAGCTTTTGGTGGAGGCGGCGGCCGCGCACAAGAACTATTCCATGGATGTGGGTTGCTGTTGTAGGCACGCACGTACACATGAACGCGCACGCACGCACGCACGCTCTCGGCCAGGTGATGAACGCGCGTGGAATCGACCGGCACCTGCTGGGCTTGAAGCTGGCCGCGATGGAGCTGCGCAAGGCGACGCCACAACTCTTCTCCCACCCCAGCTACGAGCGCGTGATGCACTTCCAGCTATCCACTAGCCAGGTTCCACACCACACCACCTGCAACGGGTCTGGCTGAGCTTGGGGGTGGATGTCCAGAATGGAAATACCATGTTTCGCCAAGATAGAAAGTAGGTAGTTTTATCAAGAAAATTAAAATTGGGCTTAAGTAGTGTTATTTAGCTGTTTTATGGTCGTACGACACTCTGCAAGCAAAGTATTGAAAACACTAACATTTACTTCTGTCGTTTTAGACCGGTGAAAAATCTTTAGAAAATCCTAGGGAGCCCCGCCTGTTACAGTTAGGCCCTGTGTGTGTGTGTGTGTGTGTGTGTGTGTGTGTGTGTGTGTGTGTGTGTGTGTGTGTGTGTGTGTGTGTGTGTATGCGCGTCTGTGCGTGCGTGCGTGCGTGCCTATGTGTGTGTTCTTCAATGTGACGTTTGCGTGCGTGTTTTGCGCAGGTTCCGAATCGCGCGGACAACGTGATGGTGTTCGCGCCCATGTGGGCCGACTGTTACGGCTGCTGCTACAACCCCAGGGAGCGCGATTTCATGTTCTCCATCTCGGCATTCCTGCACCGCGCCGACTACGACTGCAGCAGGTTCGTGTGTTTGGGTCTCGTTTTGTGCGCGCTTGCAAGCGCCGCATCCGTAACGTAACGCGTCAAACTGTCATGTACGCTCCGATGCACACGCACGCACGCAGGCGTGAGCACGCGGAGTAGAAAGCTTTAGATACGGCACCGAGGTGGAGGAGTCGCTGCGCGAACTGCGCAAAATCTTGGAGGCGGCGCCGCCGCGCTCGAAACTTTGAGCGGAGAATATAAAGAGAAGGAAAAAATGAAATATATAGAAGTTATTGGAGAAGTTTATTTTCCTAGGACTACATAGATCGCGGTCTCTCTCCCAGTGACGATTCCTGTTTGTGGCGCAGTCTTCACTTGGGCTAACGGACTTGCAGCAAGCACACCAGTGATGCGATGCACCATGTGTTCAGACTTGAATTCTTTGGATTGTCGATTTACCAGTTTGCAGTTGTTGCGTTCTGCTCATTACACGTTGACTTGACACTGCATGGAAGTGGAATGCCCTCTCGGGTCGAATGTAAGTCTTGGTTGGCTTGCGACATTGATTCGCGACATAATGTAAGTCAAGCACAGTAGTAAGCTCTTATTCATGTCCTTCGATACGAGGATCATAATGAGCACAGGATGTGAGAAGTGGAACTCTGCCATGCGTACAGTAAGGCATATTTTGTACCATGTGTGCACACAGTGCACCGATATTGTGCAGATACTCCTGACATTAACTCGTAGGAAGCGGTCCGCCATTCACAGTTATTATCACAGAATCGCTGCCCAGTTGCTCGGATGACTCTGGGATCAGCAGCGCCCACAGCTCTTGCGGCAGCGCGTGTCGCCGTACTGGCGACAGAGGCGGTGCTCGGTCGTCAGAAGCTGGCAGAAGGACAGCTGGTCCTTGCACTGTGGGTCCCAGTCCAGCACTCCGCAGCAGCTGCACGCCAGGCGGCACGGTGCGTCGTGTCGACAGCTGCAGTTGCCGCTGTCGGCCAGGCGGTCGCAAACTCCGTCCTCGAGCGACTCGTCATTGTTGCACACTCTGAGGTCTCGCTCGAGCCGCGCGTTGGGGCAGGAATAGAGCAGGTTCAGTCGCACGACGTCCAATGGCGACAGACCGGCGCGGTTGCCCTGTGTGTCAGGACATGTGTGTGAGATTGTAGAGCTGTTTTTTTGGACGAACAATGGGCATGTTGTTGTTACACATACGATGTGTAGAATGTTGTGGGCATTTCTTGGGACAGAATGGTGGCTGATTGGAAGAAAAGTGAAGAATGTCTTGCTGTTTCTACTACTTACAGAAGCTATAAATATGCTGCATCTACATGGCATTATTGTCCCATTTTAAGCGATCTCAGAGTCCCTCAGTGCCAGTATTCATTGACTACGCACCATGCACCAGTTCAGTG
The DNA here is from genome assembly GCA_030248085.1 of Paralinhomoeus sp. GSCO2_6. Classification (NCBI taxonomy): domain Eukaryota; kingdom Metazoa; phylum Nematoda; class Chromadorea; order Monhysterida; family Linhomoeidae; genus Paralinhomoeus; species Paralinhomoeus sp. GSCO2_6. Next base: position 93,212 of record JASAMY010002266.1, read on the forward strand.
CTCAATTTTCGAATTTTACAGCAACTCACAGTGGTGTAGTACTGCAGTGAGTCTGTTGAATTTCTTGATAAATTTGCTTGTGAAGCATCTGGGTTGTTCATGATGCTCAATGCATCATAGGGCAGACCTTGAGTGGTGGAGTTTGGTCGTCTTGGCAATAATGACATCAGTCTTGCTTGTGGCAGACGACTAGAGGATATGGCACATCAATCTCACTCACCCATTCAGTTACACTCACACTCACACACACACACACACACTCACACTCACTCACACTCACTCACTCACTCACTCACTCACTCACTCACTCACTCACTCACTCACTCACTCACTCACTCACTCACTCACTCACTCACTCACTCACTCACTCACTCACTCACTCACTCACTCACTCCCTCACTCACTCACTCACTCACTCACTCACTCACTCACTCACTCACTCACTCACTCACTCACTCACTCACTCACTCACTCACTCACTCACTCACTCACTCACTCACTCCCTCACTCACTCACTCACTCACTCACTCACTCACTCACTCACTCACTCACTCACTCACTCACTCACTCACTCACTCACTCCCTCACTCACTCACTCACTCACTCACTCACTCACTCACTCACTCACTCACTCACTCACTCACTCACTCACTCACTCACTCACTCCCTCACTCACTCACTCACTCACTCACTCACTCACTCACTCACTCACTCACTCACTCACTCCCTCCCTCCCTCACTCACTCACTCACTCACTCACTCACTCACTCACTCACTCACTCACTCACTCCCTCACTCACTCACTCACTCACTCACTCACTCACTCACTCATGTTCATGATCGAATCCCAGGATGTGCATGGTCTCATGAAGTGCAACCATTTTGGCCATGTCTATCATTATCTCTTGGTTGAAGAGCTGGTAGTTCATATCATTTTCGGCGATGTTGAACCAGACCTATTTCGGCTTGTGGTATTCATTTGTACACATACAGCGGTTCCGTTCTGCACACAGTTGGGCATGCTGAGCCAACTCCACTTACAACATGCATGTGGGGGAACTGCTCCATGCGTCCACGGGCCACTGTAAGTGCCATGGCATCTACTCTCAGGAATTTAAAGAGTATTGGCTCCTGTGGCGGCTCGTAACGGACGACGATGTCGGTGTTACTGGGCTTTTCGGTGATCTCAAGAAAGCGGATGCAACTGGCGCCTTCGAGAATGCCAATCGCCTCCCGGACAGCAGTGACCAACTCTGGGCAAATGTGCAAAGCGGACTTTGGGTTTGGGTTGTCAGAAGTTGACTGTACAAGTCGTATAGCCTAATCGATGGGTTGACACGCTTTTCATGGCACGGACGCAAATGTACAGTGCCGAAATTTGGTGTCAACCATTAAAGAGCGATCTTTGCGCATTGGCCCTGTTGGTGCGAGTTCCGGAGAAATCCAGTAGGGTACCGTAGCGTTGGGCCATCGGTACTGGCGGCTCGCGAGTCGCTTGTGACGACGGTGGACAGCTGGCTGAACAGTTCGTTTGTACAGGGTTGACTCATTGACTGCGGGCAGGTTGTACATTGAGTGCTGCAGTGATTACGTCAGGCGCGCACGCACGCACGCACAATAAGTACACTGACCAATCCATCAACGACGAGACTTGCCACAGTAAGGACGAAAGCCAATCGAAAACGCATGTTTTCACTCCACTTTTTTTCACTTTTGTCACGCTAAGCAAAACCGCAAATCTAGGTCGCAACAGCGGCCAAAGCTGTTTTTGCAGACTTTGTTATACCAGCCGTGCTCACGTCACATGCGGATTGGTGCCGTCTGCCATGTAAACATCACCGCTTGCGCATGTTGCAAACCAAACAACGATGCGCTTCATTTGATACGGAAAAAAAAGCGAAAAAAGCTATGACGGGCAAACGAAGCTGTGTCGTTTTTGCTTTAGACAAAAAAGCCTCTACGTAGTCAAACTGCAGACTCCAATGCGTTTGCACGCTCGATTGTTTGAAGGACCCTCAGCTTACGGTACAGCGATATTGTGGTCGAGGTAATCATTTAGACAAAATGATACAACGTGAAGAGGACAAAAAACGTGCGATGGGCCCACCGAAAACTGAATCTGTGATTTTATTCTTAAGCCGTTTTAAGCGGGCCATTGATGGCCTCCTAGCGTTGCCCCTAATCCAACAACAACAACAACAAGCGCATTGGAAGTTTTTAAGCGAGGTTGGAAGCTCTGACTAAACGTGAAAATTCAACGCCTGCTGACGTGTCACATTTTGAATTTTGATCCTTTTGCTCACAGCTCCGACGCGCCAATTTGGCACGGCTCCAGACGCACGCACGCTCGCGCGCACATCATCAAATGCAGTGCTTGACATACAAATGGTTTTAGCTGCTTGCTAGTTACTGCAAACATACAGAGTAATTTCTATAGCAACCATGCTGGAACGCAAGACAGCTGGTGTCGTGCTGACTGCTGACTAATGAACTCCCAACCGACTGCTCGCTTCCTCGTTTAGACCAAGTGTCGTCTGTATAACTGCACATTCTTCAGTCGCCGTTCGAGATCGGAAAACCTCCACCAATAGCGCCCTAGCAATGCCACGCGGCGTTCATTGAAAGCTGCGTGAAACGCGTGTCGAGATGGCCGACGCTGTCAACGCCAGCAGGAGCAGCAGCATCTTTCTGGGTGGCTTCGATGCAGTGGCGGCGCCAGGATTCAAAGTTAGGGGGGACAGTCCAAAAGTTACAGGGTGCAGTTTGAAAAGTTGGAGCTGTACAGGCCAGCATAACCAGAGTAGGTCCAGAAAATTTTCGGGGAGGGCAAGACACTGGTGATTATTATTTGCAACCGTCCACGTCCACCTGTGTCTGATGTCAGCTTAAAAAAAGTGGCACGCGTAGGCGCAGCAGGCATACATGTAACTGGGGGGGGGGGGGGGGGGGGGGGGGGGTTGCCCGCCCCCCAGCCAGAATTTTACCCCTACCCAGCCCCCCCCCCCCCCCCCCAGAATTTTCCTGAAGTTTTCCAACTTGCCAACAATTGTACAAAGTAGTGTACTTTTTGCCTTTCTCAGTGTATTTTGGCCTTAAAACAGCTAAATAACGCTATTTATAGCCTATTTTAAGGCATTTTCGACCTATTTTTGACTGAAAAGTGCCTATTTAGACACTATTTTGGAACATTTTTTTCCCTTCTGGGACCCCCTCCCCTCTTCAAATCTGAGTACCCCCCCCCCCCACGCCCCCCCCAGAAGTCTCTCAGACCCCCCCCCCCCCCCCCACTTCAAAAACCCGGTTACATGTATGGCAGCAGGCAGGCACCTTTTGGAAAAGAAGAGGGAATAAACGGTCGATATATGAAGACCCAAAATACGTACACCTATGTACATCACCTTCTCAGAAAACCCAGTGCGCAGGCAAATTTTTTACTCTGCCGCGTCCCCACTAGGGCCTTTTTAAATTTTTTACCAGGGTAAATTTTTTACCCTATCCCTGGGGAACCTCACAGAGTTGATCCCAGATCTTGCCCATGATTCCCAGACTTTCAGGACACTGCTCAATTGTGGCATACGCGTCAAAAGGTTTGTTAAAAATCAGCGCTGTTCCAAAGTTTTGCCCTCTACATACACCTTGCGCCACAGGCGAAAATTTGGCTGTTGAACGTCGTTTTCTTCATTTTTTGGCGTTGAAATTGAGCATAATTTAAATACGCCCCTTCGCCCCTCGTCTCCCCACTTTGAGTCCGAATTTCAACAGGGGTAGGTAGGTACCTTGTAGCAAAAAAATCTCAGCAAATTTTCAACAGCCGTCAAGCTTTGCATGTCTGCGCTTTTGGGGAGAGGGCAGTGCGTGCGATGATGAGAGCGAACGCCTATATCTACGCGCAGCCAGAATGGGTGAATCGCGCCATTGAGTGGGTTGCGCTCTCCTTCAGCCATGTTTTTACGACTCTGCCCCAATATCTTGTTTGGCCTATGAAGGACTTACCTGTCCTCCAACTAAAGGTTTTCATTTTGTTATGCACATACACACACAAGTACAACACACGCGCTCGTACATGAAGGAGAGGAAAAAGTTGCAGGGGGCAGTCCAGAAGTTACGGGGGGCAGTCCGCCCCTCCCTGCCCCTACGTAGCGCCGCCACTGCTTCGATGACGTCATCATGGGTTGCATCTCGAGCGCGTACGGCCTCGTGAGCCTGACGACGACGGCGCTCGTGCTGGTGGGCGTGAATCGCGCGCCGGCGACGAGAGGCAGTCCGTTCGCGAGACTCAGCACCTCCATGGGCCTCGCCGACTGCGGCGTGCTCGCTCTCTTCGCCCTCTGGGAGGGACCCATGCTCGCCAGGTGCGTGTGCGTGCACTCTGCACTCTACTCTGCAAGGGCTCGCTCTCTCCCTCGTCAGTCAGTCGAGCTCGCTGGCGGCGAGCGGCCTGGGCCGACTCGCGGGGCGCCTCATGATTCTCGGCTGGTTCGCGAGTCTCTTCACCGTGCTCGCGCTCGCGATCAACCGAGCGCTGGCCATGGCCTATCCCGTCCAGTACGATCGCACCTTCACCAGGGCCAACACTACGGCAGTCGCGAGTCAGTCGTTGGCTACGACGTCCCTGGCGCTCGCGCCGAGACGACGACGGTTTTGCAGTCGCGGCGTGGCTGGCCGCGCTGCTCATCTTCTTCTCGATGTTCGGCGAAGGCTGCAGCTTCTTCTACAGACCGGAGGGCGCCTACTGGACGTACGAGGCGACGAACTGCGGCGCGGCTCTCTTCTACTACGTCGACTACTGGCTTAGTCTCGTCGTCCTCGCGCTCATCCTCTTCTTCAACGCTGTCGCCCTCTTCTACTTGAGGCGTGGAAATCACGTGAGTGACACAGATGTTCGTGCGGGCCATGCATGAATGGCGGCGCTTGTTTGAACGCTGAGCTCTGCACATTTTGTAGTGGAGTCAATCTTCCCTCTTACTGACTGGGTTACTATTGCCTTTTCTCTTTCTCTTCCTGGAGCTGGGACTCCGGTTGTTGTTCTCCGGTTCCTTTTCCGTGATTGCAGAGACTTTTGGGTTCGCTGGACGGACAAGGGGGATCGAGACGGTCCGTCAAGGAGGAATCGAAGCGTCGGCGTCGGCAGGAGCTGCTTTTCCTCGGCGTCACACTCGCAAACGTGGGCGCGCTGCTCTACGCGATCGTTAGCTTCCACGTGCTGTCGCGACTGGCGACCGGCAAGTGGGGCGTCTACTTCACCGGCTCCTTCGTCGTCATGGCGTCGCAGTCGTCGAACGGGTGCGCCGGCCGACCATTGCCGCGTCTGCACAAACCGATCGATTGGAACTGCACGCAGTGTTTTGCCCTTCAGGTTTCTCATCGCCCTGCTCCTAAAGGACGTCAGGAAGCAAATGTTCTCGATACTCTAACACACCAAGTCCAAAGGTGTCCAAACGGTGTATGTAGCCAGCCCAAAGTCGGTGTTAGAGGTGTTGGCTTGGCGGATTCTCGGCACTCACAATTTGTGTCACAATGAACGCGTCGGCTGCTACCCATCTTTATTGGCCATCCACTCTTGCGTCCTATCAGCGGGCACGTTCCGAAATGTACCTCCTACCTACCTATACATACGGTAGCAGACGAAAAAATCTAGCGTTAGTTTTGTAACACAAATGCAATGAACAAATCATTGTGCCAATCCAATGATGTCGTGTTTGTCACATTTATCGTCTTCCCTTGCTGAGTCGACTCGAGTCGACTGCTTGACGTTTGAGATACGGGTTGATGTAGAGACGCATAAACTGCTGCCGGACTTTTTGAGAACAGAGCAGGATGAAGTAAGGATTGCAGCAAGAAAACATCTTAAAAATGTCTCTCCGTTCGTGCGTACGTACGTGCGTGCGTGCTTGCGAGCGTGCGTGCGTGCGTGCGTGCGTGCGTGCGTGCGGACGTGCGTGGGTACATACGCGTCGATGTCACATGACGAACCGTGATAAGAATGTGCACAGTAACCGTTGGCATCTTTCGGATGTTAAAAAAGAAATGGCTCGCGTCCTTTTGAACGGAGAGGCCCAAGAACACCAACAGAATTGCAGCACAGTAGCAGCAAAGAACTAAGAACATCAGAAAGCCATACATTGTAAGCGAGACTTCAGTTCTGAAGTTTCTCTGAGCCACTGCTGCTGATGGCAAAACTTTTTGTTTGATCTGAAAGAGCAGTTTCATGAAGTAAAGCGCAGCTGAACAGGAGACACGCTAGGAGGACGCACGCACGCACGCACGCACGCACGCACGCACGCACGCACGCACGCACGCACGCACGCACGCACGCACGCACGCGCACCTTCTTAGCTGTGAACAACAGTTTCATTGTTACAAAAGTGTACAGCGCAAGAATCAATATTGCGGACGTCGAAATACTAAGAAACATCAATGGAAACAGAAGAAGTGTTGTTTTGCCGAAATGCATGTCCATTTCTGGAACAGTTTGATTCTCATCAGTTTTAACTGCCTCGATGTAATATCTCGTGTCTTTGTCGAGAAAGATTGGCGTCGCAATCAGCGCAGTCATGAACCAGGAAAAACCAATCATAATGTATGAAATAGTCGACGTAATTTTCTGAAACAGATTATTACTTGTGAATTCTTGCAAAAGTGGATCTTCAAATGAGTGCCGCCTAAAAAAATGTCCCTCACCTCCCATGCAGTACAACCTTTCCAACCAATAGCCCCACCCATCTCAAATAGGGCCTCAAATTTTTAACCGTTCCAAACAATAGGGAATCGTCAATAGTATAGGTGTGTACCTACAGCCCTCCAAATCAATAGAACTCTCGCCCCTCCCCATTTGGAACTTCTTCCCGACCACTAAGGTTCACCACCCACCCCCTCCATTCTTCAATACCTAGGCTGCGGCTGCCCCTTCGCTACCACCACCACTTCCTCTAAGGTACACAGGTTCCCTTTTTTTAGGGCAGTACACAACACTCTAGGAGCACTATGGGATGTGCATTTCAGCCCATCTGCAATGTACCTGTTTGTAGATGGCCGGGAAAAACACCGCAATAACTCTGTTGACTGCAATTGCCGCGGTGGCGTACGGTTGCGCCGTCGCCGTGCCAATGTGCACTCCCAGCAGTGGACGCGCGAGCGCACCGTTGTAGCTCAAATAAAATTCCCTGGAAGTAATGCTAGTCATACTGTATCTGTCTGCTGTGTGACGCAGCAGCAGCGAATACCAGAACAATCCTCTGACGGGCATCGGAATGGCGAATTCGTAGGCAAAGCTCGTAACGATGTCCAAGCAAGCCAAAGAGATGGTCAATGTCAAAAAGGAGTGGGTGAAAGCCTTCACTTTGGTGCAGGCATACACCACGCAGGCGTACACGGGTATACTCAGCACAATTGCGACGTTCTGACTCCAGTGAACCACGCAGGCCCAATCGCACTCCATTGCTGCGAGCCTCACTGCAACTACAGTTTTCTGGACTGTCTGGGGATTTAACGCGTGCTATGTATGCATCCCGCATCATATGCAGCTAGCGATGAATGGCATCAGCTCAACGAGCAAACGCAATTTTGTAGTGCGACTCATCGGTAAAGAGCGCGACAACAATTTCTAGATAAAAAAAAAACGATTCAACAATTAGGTACATACTGTATATAGGCCTTTATCGCGGATTCGAATCAATTTCTTGTACCGTATTTGTATTACATTTAAATCGGTTTGATAATAAACTCAGAGAGAATGTACATTGAGTGTTTTGTTTTGTCCTCGTGAACTGAGAAAGGTTCCTAATTGGGACCGAAATCTTTTTTCGCAAAAACTTACTTTTGAGGAAAGGCTGACAAGAAACTCATCAGAAAATCATTAGAAAAATGTGACTGGTACAAGTTTATGTAAGCGCTTTCTGCACAGCAGGGCAGTGAAACCTTTCAAGAAGAGGAAAGTTGGGTTCCGACCACGTAGGTATGTAGGTCTTCTGACCGCAAAATAGAGACGTGTGTTGACGCCAACGCAAACGCCAGCGTTCCTCGTGCGTGACTAATTGCCATCTTTGAGGGGCTTTTATCTTTGAGGGGCTTTTTTCCAGTGGGACGTCGCATTTACCACAAAATAACCGAGGATTACGCCGCTACCGTAGTCGGATGGTCGGAGTAGACCACATATTTTTCTACGACAGCTGGAAAAAAAGCACTTGATTGGTAAGCGTTACCTTTGCATAAGAATTTTGTGTTTCTTCAGGGATTGCACGTTCTACCCACAGTTCTTGAGCGGTTCCGATTCGTTTGGAATCGGTGAAATGGACGTGCAAGTTTGAGTGCTGCGAAGCTACGACTACGATGCCGTCTCTACTACCTAGTGAAAGCCAAACGCATGCGAAACGCCAGTCCCGTACATCGATTGCACTGACAGACGAATCCGAGCAATGAAAGGTGTGGGGCAGACAAAAACGACAAATGCAGTGAAAGCATGCAACCGCGACTTCAGCGCAGTGAGCACACGCGTTTTCCAAAATTTGACCACACAAAGTTAGGGAAATAGAACGGTGATGATATTCATATCAAAAGTACACAACAGCACAGAGTCAGAGGGAGGTCGCTTGGGGATCGGTTACGAGGACAAGTTTGGCCTTTCTGAGAGCGGCAGCGCAGTTGCTATGGATTTTCCACTATGTGTAATGTACCTTGAATCTCTGGCGACGCTAAGGAGCTGGCCGGTGCCTCAAAGACGCTGCTCGAATGGGAATGTGGACTGAGTCTGCCAACGGCTTCAAGCTGTGAAGTTTCATTCAACTTAATTGGTTTCATTTTTGAAACGTTAACATACCGTAAATGACATAATAATGCCCTGCACTGTACTTCCAGTTCCAACCAAGAACCCGGGATCCTGAAAAATGAAAGCTAGAGTTGTGTAGCACACAGTTACAGTACCTCTCTCCATCCACCCATCCATATTGTAAGACAGTGATAATCAACATGCGTAGCAAGTGTTAGAACTTTCGGTAAGCCGGGGAATCGGTTTACGGCAACGTTAACAAACACGGCCCTTTTCTGGGCTGTGCAAAGGTACATTACATGAAAAAATGCCGTATTTTGGCCAACATAGTTTATTGCCTGTCTTACCCACCGTATACAAGTCTTTCGCAGAAGTGGTTACAGTCGTTGCTCGTTGTATGCACATAGCGATATACCGTAGGTGAATGTACATACATGGTTCTCCACCCCATTGCGAACTTGTACATTGTACATACGTACGTATGTATTGATGTTGATTCACAAGTACGTTTAAGTAAAAGCCCCCAGCACATACATACAACTCGGTTTTTTCTCAACACCAGACAGCACGAGGCTGCGTGCACTCAACAAGGATTGAGCGGGTAATATCACATCGTCGTTCCTTACCCCGCGAGGGGCTTATAGCCTTATAGGTGGGGGCGTCATCTCTGCAGCAACAGCAAGTTCTCATCACTAGAGGGAGTGAGTGGGCCGCCGCTTCGGCCAGACAAAAATTGAAGCGCCGTGGTAGTACATTTGGACAAACTTTTCAAACCCAAGCACGAGACGCACCGAAAAAAGGCCCTAGACCACCTCCCAGCTATACACGCGCGCGTTCTGGAGAATCACTGTTCCGCCGCGTTGCGTTGAGCGGATCGCTCTGTCATATTAAGGACTGGGGTTGCCATGGGAGATTGAGGCGAGCTGAGACAGCTGCAGACGACACGTTGCCGGCAGGCTTCACGCAGCGCGCCGCAGCAGAGGAGCAGCGAGTAGGGATTGTTACAGGTGAGAAGGACGTGGCAGAGGCTGATCAGCGGCAGGAAGCTCTCCTCGTCGCCCGTAGCCACGACGAGAACGATGGAGAGTAGGGACAGCCAGCAGATGAGCAGGTTGACGAAGCCGAGAAAGGCCAAAAAGGCTAGTCAAACTGCAGACTCGAATGCGTTTGCACGCTCGGTTGTTTGAAGGACTCTCAGCTTACGGTACAGCGATATTGTGGTCGAGGTAATTATACTAAATGTTGGTGTACAACGAAGAGGATCAAACGTGCTCTGGGTACACCGAAAACTGAATCTGTGAATTTGTTCTTAAGCCGTTTTAAGCGTGTTGGTAGTTTTTTAGCGAGGTTGGAAGCTATGACTAAACGTGAAAATTCAACGCCTACTGACGTGTCACATTTTGATCCTTCTGCTCACAGCTCCGACGCGCCAATTTGGCACGGCTCCAGACGCACGCACGCTCGCGCGCACATCATCAAATGCAGTGCTTGACATACAAATGGTTTTAGCTGCTTGCTAGTTACTGCAAACATACAGAGTAATTTCTATAGCAACGATGCCGGAACGCAAGACAGCTGGTATTGTGTGACTGCTGACTAATGAACTCCCAACCGTCTGCTCGCTTCCTCGTTGAGACCAATGTGTCGTCTGTATAACTGCACGTTCTTCAGTCGCCGTTCGAGATCGGAAAACCTCCACCAATAGCGCCCTATAGCAATGCCACGCGGAGTTCATTGAAAGCTGCGTGAAACGCTTGTCGAGATGGCCAACGATGTCAACGCCAGCAGGAGCAGCAGCATCTTTCGGGGTGGCTTCGATGACGTCATCATGGGTTGCATCTCGAGCGCGTACGGCCTCGTGAGCCTGACGACGACGGCGCTCGTGCTGGTGGGCGTGAATCGCGCGCCGGCGACGAGAGGCAGTCCGTTCGCGAGACTCAGCACCTCCATGGGCCTCGCCGACTGCGGCGTGCTCGCTCTCTTCGCCCTCTGGGAGGGACCCATGCTCGCCAGGTGCGTGTGCGTGCACTCTGCACTCTACTCTGCAAGGGCTCGCTCTCTCCCTCGTCAGTCAGTCGAGCTCGCTGGCGGCGAGCGGCCTGGGCCGACTCGCGGGGCGCCTCATGATTCTCGGCTGGTTCGCGAGTCTCTTCACCGTGCTCGCGCTCGCGATCAACCGAGCGCTGGCCATGGCCTATCCCGTCCAGTACGATCGCACCTTCACCAGGGCCAACACTACGGCAGTCGCGAGTCAGTCGTTGGCTACGACGTCCCTGGCGCTCGCGCCGAGACGACGACGGTTTTGCAGTCGCGGCGTGGCTGGCCGCGCTGCTCATCTTCTTCTCGATGTTCGGCGAAGGCTGCAGCTTCTTCTACAGACCGGAGGGCGCCTACTGGACGTACGAGGCGACGAACTGCGGCGCGGCTCTCTTCTACTACGTCGACTACTGGCTTAGTCTCGTCGTCCTCGCGCTCATCCTCTTCTTCAACGCTGTCGCCCTCTTCTACTTGAGGCGTGGAAATCACGTGAGTGACACAGATGTTCGTGCGGGCCATGCATGAATGGCGGCGCTTGTTTGAACGCTGAGCTCTGCACATTTTGTAGTGGAGTCAATCTTCCCTCTTACTGACTGGGTTACTATTGCCTTTTCTCTTTCTCTTCCTGGAGCTGGGACTCCGGTTGTTGTTCTCCGGTTCCTTTTCCGTGATTGCAGAGACTTTTGGGTTCGCTGGACGGACAAGGGGGATCGAGACGGTCCGTCAAGGAGGAATCGAAGCGTCGGCGTCGGCAGGAGCTGCTTTTCCTCGGCGTCACACTCGCAAACGTGGGCGCGCTGCTCTACGCGATCGTTAGCTTCCACGTGCTGTCGCGACTGGCGACCGGCAAGTGGGGCGTCTACTTCACCGGCTCCTTCGTCGTCATGGCGTCGCAGTCGTCGAACGGGTGCGCCGGCCGACCATTGCCGCGTCTGCACAAACCGATCGATTGGAACTGCACGCAGTGTTTTGCCCTTCAGGTTTCTCATCGCCCTGCTCCTAAAGGACGTCAGGAAGCAAATGTTCTCGATACTCTAACACACCAGGTCCAAAGGTGTCCAAACGGTGCATGTAGCCAGCCGAAAGTCGGTGTTGGAGGTGCTGGCTTGGCGGATTCGCGGCACTCACAATTTGTGCCACAATGAACGCGTCGGCTGCTACCCATCTTTATTGGCCATCCACTCTTAAATTCCTGTAGCGTCCTACCAGCGGGCAACGTTCCGATATGTACCTCCTATACGTACAGACGAAAAAATCTGTCGTTAGTTTTGTAAGACAAATGCAATGAACAAATCATTGTTCCAATCCAACGATGTCGTGTTTGTCACATTTATCGTCTTCCTCTGCTAAGCCGACTCGAGTCGACTCCTTGACGTTTGAGATGCGGGTTGATGTAGAGACGCATAAACTGCTGCCGGACTTTTTGAGAACAGAGCAGGATGAAGTAAGGATTGCAGCAAGAAAACATCTAAAAAATGCCTCTTCGTTCGTGCGTACGTGCGTACGTGTCGATGTCACATTACCAACCGTGATAAGAATGTGCACAATCACCGTTGGCATCTTTCTTATGTTAAAAAAGAAATGGCTCGCGTCCTTTTGAACGGAGAGGCCCAAGAACACCAACAGAATTGCAGCACAGTAGCAGCAAAGAACCAAGAACATCATAAAGCCATACATTGTAAGCGAGACTTCAGTTCTGAAGTTCCTCTGAGCCACTGCTGCTGATGGCAAAACATTTTGTTTGATCTGAAACAGCCGTTTCATCAAGTAAAGCTCAGCTGAACAGCAGACACGCTAGGAGGACGCACGCACGCACGCACGCACCCACGTACGCACGCTAGAGTTGGGAAAAAAACGTTTTCACCATGGCCCAGCGTTTCTTTTTGTTAAAAAACGGTTTTATTTAGAAAAACTGTTTCTTTTGTTTTTTTAATACGTGTGTACAAGTACCATACATCATGGTAAGTCATCAGCGAAGTGCCCAAAGCTTCGAAATCGGTACATAAGGAAGGCTGAGTGGAGTAGAGCTGTGCAAGCACTGCAGTAAGCACAAACAGACAGGTGGGCTCCTCATGTATGCGTGCGGGCATGCGTGCGAAGGCACCTGTATGTGTGCAATACAGTACAGTCGCGGCTCAAACAGTAGACACCTTAGGCTTGCGTGCTAAAGTGGCTCACTTTATTTGATGTAATACAGTGGCGCGGCTCATCTCAGCAAGTTTCTTGCGACTACGACGCAATTTACGTTACGATTACGACTACGATGGTTTTTTAAAATTTTAAGAAACAGGCGACGACGTTTTTTAACAAAAAAACGTGTTTTTATTGTTAAAAAACCGTTGTAAAAAAACGTGCCCAACTCTAACGCACGCACGCACACACGCACGCACGCTCACCTTCTTAGCTGCGAACAACAGTTTCAGTGCTACAAAAGTGTACAGCGCAAGAATCAATATTGCGGACGTCGAAATACTAAGGAACATCAATGGAAACAGAAGAAGTGTTGTTTTGCCGAAATGCATGTCCATTTCTGGAACAGTTTGATTTTCTTCAGCTTTAACTGCCTCAAGATAATATCTCGTGTCTTTGTCGAGAAATATTGGCGTCGCAATCAGCGCAGTTATGAACCAGGAAAAACCAATCATAATGTATGAAATAGTCGATGTAATTTTCTGAAACTGAGATTATTACTTGCGAATTCTTGCAAAAGTGGATCTTTAAATCAGTGCCGCCTAAAAAAATGTCCCTCACCTCCCATGCAGTACAACCTTTACAACCAATAGCCCCACCCTTCTCAAATAGGGCCTCAAATTCTCAACCGTTCCAAACAATTGTGCCTCGTCAATAGCATGGGCACACCTACAGCCCTCCAAACCAATAGAGCTCCCCGCCCCTTCCCATTTGGAACCTCCCGACCACTAGGGTTCCTCCCCCTCCATTCTTCAATAGCACTAGGCTGCGGCGGCCCCTTCGCTACCACCATCACCTCTTGTAAATAGATTATCATTTTTGGGGCAGTACACACTACCTATAGATAGTGCTCCTATAGGAGCAGTATGGGATGTGTATTTCTGCCCATCTGCAATGTACCTGTTTGTAGATGGCCGGAAAAAACACCGCAATAACTCGGTTGACGGCAATTGCCGCGGTGGCGTACGGTTGCGCCGTCGCCGTGCCAATGTGCACTCCCAGCAGTGGACGAGCGAGCGCACCGTTGTAGCTCAAGTAAAACTTCCTGGAAGTAATGCTAGTCATACTGTACCTGTTAGCTGTTTGCTGACGCAGCAGCAGCGAATACCAGAACAACCCTCTGACGGGCATCGGAATGGCGAATTCGTAGGCGAGGCCCGTAACGATGTCCAAGCAAGCCAAAGAGATGGTCAATGTCAAGAAGGAGTGGGTGAAAGCCTTCACTTTGGTGCAGGCATACACCACGCAGGCGTACACGGGTATACTCAGCACAATTGCGTCGTTCTGACTCCAGTGAACCACGCAGGCCCAATCGCACTCCATTGCAGCGAACCTAACTGCAATTACAGTTTTCTGGACTGTCTGCGGATTTAGCGCGTGCTATGCATCCCGCAACCTATGCAGCTAAATGGAATAGCAGCAGTTCAACGAACAAAACGCAATTTTGAAGTACGACTCATCGGTAAACACCGCGTCAACAATTTCTGAACAAAAACGATTCAACAATTATAGGTGCATAATATAGGCCTTTGCCTTTACCGATTCGAATCAATTTCTTTTTCCGTATTCTGAGTATTTCACTTGTTTCGGTTGACAATACACTCAGAGAGAATATACACTTAGTGTTTTGTTTTGTTTTGTCTCCGTGAACTGAGGAAGGTTCCTAATTGGGACAGAAACCCCTTCTGTAAAAACTTACGTGTGAGGAAAGGCTGACAAGAAACTCATTAGAAAATCATTAGAGAAATGTGCACTCGTGCAAGTTTATGTAAGTGCTTTCTGCACAGCAGGCCCGACACACTGCGTTGAATCAAATGCGCACATCCGGCTTGCGCCGATGGGATTGGCTGTGGCAGCAGTTTTAACTGCAGTAAAAGGGCGCGCAGTGAAACCTTTCAAGAAGAGGGAAATTGGGTTCAGACCACGTAGGTATGTAGGTCTTCTGACCGCAAAATAGAGACGTGTGTTGAACGCCAACGCAAACGCCAGCCTTCCTCGTGCGTGACTAAATTGCCATCTTTGAGGGGCTTTTTTCCAGTGGGACGTCGCATTTACCACAAAATAAGCGAGGATTACGCCGCTACAGTAGTCGGATCGTCGGTAGATAGACCACATATTTTTCGGCGGCGCTGGCTGGTTACAAAAACACTTGATTTGTAAGCGTTTTGCATAAGAAATTTTTGTGCTTCTTTCGGGATTGCACGTTCTACCCACAATTCTTGAGCGGTTCCGATTGGTTTGGAATCGGTGAAATGGACGTGCAAGCTTGAGTGCTGCGAAGCTACGACTACGACACCGTCTCTACTACCTATGGACGGAAAGCGAAACGCATGCGAAATTCCAGTCACGCACATCGCATGCACTGACAGACGAATCCGAGCAATGGAAGGTGTAGGGCAGACGAACAAATAGAGTGAACCATCAAATGCAATGAAAGAATGCAACCGTGACTTCAGCACACGCGTTTTCAAAAAGTTTGACCACTTACAAGTTAGGGAAATAGAATGGTGATGATATTCATATCAAAAGGACACAACAGTACAGAGTCAGAGGTCGCTTGGGGAACGGTTACGAGGACAAGATGGTCCTTTCTGAGAGCGGCAGCGCAGTTGCTATGGAATTTCCACCCTGTGCAATGTACCGTGAACGTGAATCTCTGGTGACGTTACGTAACGGTATAGCAATGAGCTGGCCGGTGCCATAATGACGCTGCTCGAATGAGAATGTGAGCTGAATCTGCCAACCGCTTCAAGCTGTGATGTTCATTCAACTGGGGCTGAATTTGGCCTGAATTCAAAAATTCTGAATTTGGCCGGCAGAAAATCGACACCGTGCATTTGATAGGCGCGTCCGCGCGGCGGGACGGAACGGCACGGCACGGGACGGGACGGAACGTGACGGTGGCTGGTGTTTTGGCCTTAAACGAACGAACAGACAATTACGAAATTTATCGTCGGTATATAAACTCGCCGCGCTGACGGGCGGCGAAAAAATGGACCGATTACCTAGTTGTCCAAACCACTCCCAAAATGGCCCAACATCCCCCCTCCGAAATTTTTTTCTGGATCCGTCAGTGACAGCAAATTCTCATCACTAGAAGGAGTGGGCCGCCGCTTCGGCCAGGCAATATTGAAGCGCCGTGGTGATACAGTTGGAGAAACTCAATTGACACCCAAGCACGAGACGCACCGAAACAAGGCCCTAGACAAACCACCCAGCTATACACGCGCTCAAAAACGGTAATATCCTAAAAGGAGGTGAAAACAAATAGCGACTGTCGAATGGAGAAGTAGTTTCAAAGCAGGACAGAAAATTAGTTTCATTCTGAACGAATTCTGGAGAATCACTGTTCCGCCGCGTTGTGTCCGGCGGGTCGCTGTGTCATGTTAATGGCTGGAGTTGCCGTGACTGACTGAGGCGAGGTGCGACGGCCGCAGAGAAGGCGTTGTCGGCAGGCTTCACGCAGCGCGCCGCAGCAGACGAGCAGCGCGTACGGATTGTTGCAGGTGAGAAGGACGTGACAGAGGCTGATCAGCGGCAGGAAGCTCTCCTCGTCGCGCGTAGCCACGACGAGAATGATAGAGAGCAGAGAGAGCCAGCAGATGAGCAGGTTGACGACGCCGAGAAAGGCCAGCTTGCTGCTCAGCACAAGCGGGGCCGACTGGGCGCGGTGGGGTCGGACAGCCGCTGGCACGCACACAGATATGGACAAATGCGGCACGCACGCACGCACGCACAATCTGGAGAATTGCCATCTCCCCACCACCCTTCTGTCGGTTGATGCAGATCTTGCAGAGAATGGCAGAGTAGAGGACGGGCTGAATGATGCACTGGACCACGAGGATGAGCAGAGACGCGGGCATGGCCACTACGATGTAGACGTCCGAGGCTGGTACCGACACGGACACATAGCTCGAGTTTGGCATCCGGTAGTAGTGCAGAGCTGTCGGCCAGACAATTGGGAAGAAGAAGACGGCTGGCGCTAGCCACTGCACGGCGAGGCACATACGCAAGAAGCCGCGCGACCAGATCTCAACGTCAGTCGTCAACCACACATTTGACCAAAGGAAAAAGAAAGCACAAATGATACAAATCATTTCAAGAAATGAACAAGTACAGGGTGGGCCAGGGGATCGGAGCCGACTTTGATCGCTCGCCACTCGCTTCCATGTTGGCCCATCTTCTTGAAATTTTGTTCTTGAAATGCAAAGTTTCAGCTTTTTTCCCCGTCGTGAGAAAAAGTTTTGGTTTTGTGTAATTCGCCTATGCGTTTTTACCGTTTGTGCATACTGTAAAGGAAGCGAGTGGCGAGCGATCAAAGTCGGCTCCGATACCCTGGGCCACCCTGTACATACTGAAGTAGTCACCTTCTTGTGTCGGAGAGGCCGGCATATAGCCGTGTATCGATTGAGAGCCAAGAAAAAGAGACCCAACAGCTGAGAGCCAGTCAGCTGGAAGCTCAGGCCTGCGCCCAGTTTGGTCGCAAACTGAACCAGTTTGATTTGCACTATTTGGTGATCAGGGCAGGTACTTTATTTTATTTTCTTGCGAATACCGGATCGAGGCTCGCGTATACGTCGAAGAAGAAGCCCCAGCGTCTAGAGGTCGCGTGCGTGTCTGTCTGAGTTCGTTGCTTGTCCGACAAGAGATGTGCAATCTCCACCACACCCCCCGCCCCGCACAGTGTGGGGCGCACACCCAGCGGATAAGATAGAGCTACGCACGCACGCGGCCCCTGAAGTTCAGTAGAGTCCACATGCTGATGGAGTTGGCGAAGTCGACAGCGCCGACGGAGAGGACGAGCGCGAAGAAGGGCGACTTGAAAAGGTCGCGTTCCGCTGTCGTCGACGCGCCGCCGCCGCGTCGCTCGCGCCACACGGTGCGCAGCACGAATGCGTACAACGCCATGGACGGCACGTACGCGGCCAGGCTCAGGCACATTAGTCTCCCGAAGGCGCCCGATGTGCATGCCGACATCTCTGGGAATGTCGGGGCGTTGCAGTTGCGCTCGGGATGGCGTCCACTTGTTGTTGGCCAGCCTACTGTTCGAAATTTGAATGGGGGATAATATTTACGTCCAGCTGATTTGGCGTGCACGTCCATCTAAAATGTGTGACACGTCCATCTAATTTTGAATTTACGTCCATCTAATTTGAGTGAAACGTCCATCTAAATATGAGTGAAACGTCCAATTTTGAATACCGTAAATCTTCCAATACAGCCCCCCCTCCAATAGTGCCCCCCTCCAATAGTGCCCCCGGGTACGGCAAGGTTGAAATAATAGCGCCCCCCCCCCCTCCAATAGTGCCCCCGGGGGTAAGGGGTATGTTGTGCCATGTGCCTTTTATGGGCAAAAATATAGTGGTAGGTACATTTATATCGTGTATACACACTACTACTAACCAATAATAGTACGTTTCAGCAACTATTAGCGGTAAATCAACCATTAAATGTGGCAAAAGTGATCAAAATCATCGAAAAATCGGCAATTTTGACAGCGAAACTAGCATTACCATTCAAAATTTTTAGGTTGAAATAATAGAAGCCCCCCCTCCAATAGTGCCCCCCCCTCCAATAGTGCCCCCGGGTAAGGAGAGGTTGAAAAAATAGTGCCCCGGGGGCACTATTGGAGGATTTACGGTATATCGTGTATACACACTACTACTAACCAATAATAGTACGTATCAGCAACTATTAGCGGTAAATCAACCATTAAATGTGGCAAAAGTGATCAAAATCACCGAAAAATCGGCAATTTTGACAGCGAAACTAGCATTACCATTCAAAATTCTTAGGTTGAAATAATAGAAGCCCCCCTCCAATAGTGCCCCCCCCCCCCTCCAATAGTGCCCCCGGGTAAGGAGAGGTTGAAAAAATAGTGCCCCGGGGGCACTATTGGAGGATTTACGGTACGCGTCCATCTAATTCTGATTTTACGTCTATCTAATTTGAGTAACACGTCCGTCTAATTTGTGCGACACGTCCGTCTACAAGAGCGATTCAACGGTGCTCAGCAGTGCTCAGCGGCGGCTCAGAGACCTTTCATGGTGGTGGAGATCGTGCACGAAGCGAGAGACCGCCGCAGACTCAGCGTGGAACATGAGATACATACGCAATGGGCAAACACTGCACGCCATAGCGCCACGTCGCATTGCCAGCCTTGCAGCGCAGGGTGCGCCTTCTTGCTTTGCCCACGTGCTTGCCGAAGTCGGGCAGGGACCTGAGCCAGTCAAGGGCTAGCTCGGCCGGGGGAAAACGGCGGTCGAACACGCAGACGACGTTGGGGGCGACGCTTGCTTTGGGGCTCTCTCTCGCACCTCGTTGTCAGACCCGCTGGACTCCCCTCTGGGCACTTGCTCCATATAAGAGACTGCAAGGCGAAACAGCAACGCGAGCGTCTCAGCAAGCTTCTACTCGTGCTTGACTGAACAGATATGAAGTCTATTGTCATCATACGACGGCCCGCCCCTGGCGTTTGTCGGCCCCTCTTCGGTGCTGGCTTATTACATGGTTAGATCAATATTTCGTCATCTTAGATGGACCCGCCCGCCGCTTTGTGGTTCTCTCCCCCCGATACCTGAACATACGTTGCTGTTCGCTGCTTGACGATTGCCGTCGAGGGGCCACTGGCAGCTCACTTTTTTCGATAGACGTGGTCGTCAGAATAGATGGACGCGTCGTCGTATATTAGATGGACGTGTCATCAATTGGACAAATTAGATGGACGTGTCATCCAATTAGATGGACGTGTAGTCACATTAGATGGACATACCAACAATTAGATGGACGTATCGTCAATTGCGCAAATTAGATGGACGTGTCGTTAAATTAGATGGACGCGACGCAATTAATTAGATGGACGTCGAATTAACGTCCATTTGAATGTACAACTGTTGTAATTGAAGAGTTGTGGAAAAAAGGCGATAGCAGTGCTGGGATGTGCAGTAACTCTACAGCAACCACGTTTGAAGAGGCACGCGTTGTAAGCTGTTGCGCCACCTCCACGACAACTTCACCTGAGTCCTGACTAGCGGCAATGAGCTGGCGCGTCGCTTAGGCAGCGTGCGCCTGAATACACCTTGCCCAAAGGGATCAATAAGCAGAGGCGCCGCGTGGTGAGTGTTGAACCCCTGCCAAACAGCGCGCCGATTTAGCGCTATCCCAAAAGTTGGGTCCGCACCCAGCAGCACTCTGCGCCGCAGGCGAAAATTTATCTCTTGGCTCTCGCTCTCTTCACCTTTTGGCATTGAAATTCTGCATAACTTACAATACATACACGCCCCTTGCGCCCCTGTGCCCTTACGCACTTGTGCTGACCACACCACTATCCCTTTTGCAAAAAAATCTCAGGATGTCTATTCTCAATAAGGAGGACGACCACCCTTCCACCACACTTGCGCACACTACTGCTTACGTTAGGTATATGTAGTCGGACTTGCAGTGAATGCAAAACCTGTGGTACTAGAGGTACAGTACTGGAGTCGTGAACTTGAGGGTGGCGCTGCGGCCTAGCCACTAGATGACGGTACAGGTGCGCGCGCAGCTCGTAATGACACTTCATTGTTGCGAGAGTGGCCCCGGCCCCCATGTCCCCTTCTGACGCACTAGTTCAACGACGTCGTGTGATGAGAGCCCCAGGGAAGTTCTACTGCTGCCTTGCGACTTGCGTACGTGCTGCCTCCTACTGCCTAAACTCGCGATTTTACAGTTGCGTCGAGGCTGCAATTGCATGGCGTATGAGAGTGGGTAGAATTGAATGGATATTTTTACAAAAAAAACTTACAATGCATACACGAACCTGTCGTCAAGGTGGCCTAGTGGTAGAGAGTTAAACTACGTTCTGCAAGGTTCTGGGTTTAAATCTCGAGGGACCCACTATTGAGGACTTCCTTTCAGTGGGTTTTTCCCTGGTCATCCTTGCCGTAGAATTCGGTGTAGGGCGGCTCCAGGGCTTCGGCCCGAAATCCGTGCCAGGTGGGCGGCCCACCTTCCTTCGCGGAAGAACAACGTCGTCGTGATACTGACCCGCTTGATCTTCGCGTTTGTTTACGGCCTGCTGCGGGGTGGTGGTGTCAAAATACAGTTTTTTTACCTCCCCTTTTATCCTCTCCCATCTGACCTGGGCAACGATCCCCACCCTTCGCAAGGAAATATAAAATCATCATCAAAAGAATAACCGGCCACTCCACTAATACATCGTACTGCCTGGCTGGCTAGTGCAGCAGGAGGACGAACCGAAGCGCTTGACTGCCGACCGCACTAGCACGTGTACACAAGTACTGTATGGATAGTGTAGGTACAGTATGTATGTACTTCGTTGCCCGCATGCCAGTCACTCGCGACATACGGTAGACATACTGTACATTGTCAACCCCATTGCAAAGTATGCATTGCTTTAGAAGTGCACGGTTAGCAAGAGCACACAACAGTTTACTTTTCACACCAACAGACAGCACGAGGCCGCATACAATCAACAGGATACATACTACATGTACATGATAGGAGACGATTGGCATATCGCATCGCCGTTCTTTACTCCGTGCGGGTCGGTATGTGGGACGCCACCTCTACAACAAATTCACCCCATGACCAGGAATGACCGAAAGGGCCGCCGCGTCGCCCAGAGGAGGCTTAGTAATTCAGTACCGCCGCGCCGTGGTGGGAGTTGAAGGAAGTTGATTGGGGGTATCTAGGGTATTTAGTGAATCTCCTAGAAGGTGGTGAACACAAAGAGCGACCGTCGAATGGGGCCGTTAAATGGACAGCGTTTCATTGAGAACGAATCCGAGCGAAGCAGTGTTTCGTCGGGTTTCTCGGTCATTTAACGGCTGGGGTTGAAGCGAGGGTTTGAGGCGAGCCGAGAGGGCGGCAGAGGAGACGTCGCCAGCAGGCGGCGCGCAGCGCCCGGCAGCAGAGGAGCAGCGAGTAGGGATTGTTGCAGGTGAGGAGGACGTGGCAGAGGCTGATCAGGAGCAGGAAGCTCTGCCCGTCGCCCGTGACCACGACGAGAATGATGGAGAGGACAGAGAGCCAGCAGATGAGCAGGTTGACGAAGCCGAGAAAAGCCAGTTTCCGGCTCAGCACTAACTGGCCTGGCTGGTTACGGCGGTGGCGGACGACTGTTGTCACGCACGCACGCACGCACGCACGCACGCACGCACGCACGCACGCACGCACGCAGAGCTGCCGTCTCCCCCACCGCCCTGCTGCCGTCGCTTGGTACAGATCGCGCAGAGTATTGCGGCGTAGAGGACGGGCTGGACGACGCACTGGACGAGGAGGATGAGCATGGACGCGGGCATGGCCACCGCGGTGTAGACGTCCGAGGGCGGTGCTGACACGGACACGTGACTCGAGTTGGGCGTCCGGTAGTAGCGCAGAGCTGTCGGCCAGACCAACGGGAAGAAGAGGGCCGGCACCAGCCACTGCACCGCCAGGCACAGATGCAAGAAGCCGCGCGACCAGATCTCAACGTCAACCACGCATTCGGCCAACAAGAACACGACGCACAACAGCACAGTAAAGAAATGACAGTCTCGAGTCACCATTTTGTGCCGGAGAGGCCGACATATGGCCGTGTATCGATTGAGAGCCAAGAAAAAGAGTCCAAGCATCTGAGAGCCAGTCAGCTGGAAGCTCAGGCCTGCGCCAAACTTGGTCGCAAACTGAACCCGTTTGTTTTGCATTAGGTTTCTAAATTAGGTTTCGGTTTTCATTTATTATTCTCTTGTTAGTACCGGATCGATTCTCGCGTATGCATCGAAGAAAAAGCCCCAGCGTCTGGAGGCCGCGTGCATGCGTGCCCTGCTCGTCGAACAAGTGCTACAGAACCCCCCCCCCCCCCCCCTAGCAGGCAGGCACGCACGCCGCCCCTGAAGTTCAGCAGAGTCCACATGCTGATGGAGTTGGCGAAGTCGACAGCGCCGACGGAGAGGACGAGCGTGAAGAAGGGCGACTTGAAGAGCTCGCGTTCCGCTGTCGTCGACGCGGCGCCGCCAGCTCGTCGCCGCTCGCGCCAGACGGTCCAGAGGACGAATGCGTACAGCGCCAGGGAGGGCACGTACGCGGCCAGGCTCAAGCACATTCGCCTGCCCAGCGCGTCAGCGGTGCACGTCGACAACGGCATCTTCTTGCTCTGGAGTACAGTGTCCTCCTCGGCGCTAGCGATTGGCAGGAGATGGTGAGGGTGACTGGAGCGGTTCCACGTGACCTAATCGCGCAAACTTGTTAGCGGTTGGTCTAAGTAAAAAATCCGCGGTATGTTTACTGGCAACTTCCTGGAGTTGCGCGCGTTCCTAGAGGTGTAGACTCGGCAAAGGGGGTACACCTACCTTTGAATTACGGTATTTATGCTTTTGCTAATTTTGGAACTGTACTTTTTGCCCAACGAAACCTCACAAGGCCGTAAGCAATCAAGGAAGATTGGCACATCGCCAAATTCGACTCCGCGAGGGTTAGGGAGGGGGGGGGGGGACGCCACCTCTAGGAGAAGTTCTTCCGACTGGCAAGAATTGGTCGCCGCGTCGCCTAGGCAATGACTGCGTGAATCCATTGCCCAAAGGGATTAATAAACTCAATGGTTTTTACCTCGATGGGAGTTGAATCCCCGACCTCGCTCTACTCTACGCTGTCGTACTGTATGTACTGTCGTACTGTACTGAGCAACCGCACGCGCTCTATGTGCTTGCCGCACGTATTGCATATTGTACTTGCAGTTGCATCAGCGCCCACCCTTCTGCAAAGTGGTCGTCATGGGGGGGGGGATTCAGATTTTGTTTGACATAGCTAGCCGGTAACAAGGCGAGAGCCTACTAGCTAGTGTGCTATACACTAGTAGGCCCTCGCCTAGGCGAGTGCTATACAGCGGAAGAGCCCCATATGTCCCACGCTTATGAATTTGGCGATAAAACCCGCTGCGGAAAGGGAAAACGGTGGAATGAACCGGACGGAAACGGCTATCACGTCCAGCGGCTAGCAGCAGCTAAGAGTAAAGTGAAAGTCGACACAGTGAAGTGGGGAGCTGCAGCTGGACACCCCCGCTCCGCGTCGACGTTGCCTAATTCGCGCTAGTCATTTCTCAGCGACAAAGCAGAAATTATAGTGCATGTGAAGAAACCAAATAATTCTAGTGCGGGACTGCCTCTTTCCTCCTGGTCCTAGCCTACAATTAGCTTGATCACCGCGTTCCACCTCTACAGCGCGGACAACTGATGACTTGTTTCGTTAGGAGCGCATGTCATTCGTTGTCAGTCACTGGCGGAAGAAATTCTTAGTTGGCTGCTCTTTTTGGCCTTCAATTCTCACGTAATGTACGTAGAGTAGCGTGCCGTCTAAGAAAGAGGCGCAGGTACGTACACGCGCAAATTTGAATTTATTCGGACGCACAGCGGGGAGGGGGGATGCGGCAGAACGACTGTCGTACGGAGACGACAACGGCAAAGTGACGCCGCATGGCGTTCGGTGTGTAGCCTGAAGTGACGCTGGAATTGGCAGCGTTGGCTATATTTTCTGCGACCAAATGGTACTAGGTTATGACAACGGCGTCGCCTACAAGATGTAGCCGCAGGTACAAGTAATGCAGCCCCTACCAGCATGAATTGAAACACGAGTACAATGGGCATTGATGAGCAAGAGCGACCACTGTAGCAGGCAGCACCAACAACTGGTCGTCTGTCGTCCATTTCACGAGAGCGGGTAGCTCAGTGGTAAGGCGTCGGCGCGCTCGTGGTCGGGGGTTCAACTCCCTTCCACCGAAGTCACTGAGTTACTAATCCCCTTGTGCAGAAGGATGAACGCTCTCATTCCCCATGGTGTAGGGCGGCTCTGGGGCTTCGGCCCGAAATCCGTGCTAAGGTGGGTGGGCGGCCCACCTTCCCTCCCCTGAAAAGAACGCCGTTAGTGTCTAGTGATATACTGATACAGTGCTATTTATATGATGCATCTTTCTTTCGTGCCTTGTGCGTTGGTTAATGGTCACTGTACGGCGTCGGTGCAACATTTGATTTGACAACTCACATACGCGACGATTCCACGATTCCACGATATTACTACTCGCACTACGGTTGCTCATCAAAACGATACTGGCAGCCAGCAGCTCTGTATACGGTTCAGACGCCACCGACGGATCCAGGGGGAGGGCGGGGAGGGCGACCACCCTCCCCGTCCGGATTTAGAGGGGGGCGGGGAGGGCGGCGGTGCGGAGCGGCCGGTAGGGTGGTTTGGGGGAGGGGCTCGTGCAGAGAGTTGGCGAGATGGCGGGGCGTGGCAGGGCCGCGGCGGTGGGGCTAAAGAAAGAAGGGGAACCAGCCTGGTGGGCATAGCGATAACGAGTTGGGAAATGGGTAATGGTCATCCCCCACCGTCTGAAATGTGCTTGACCGACAGTGCTCAGAAAGGCATACCCCCAGTTCCTCGGTCCTGGGCATGACGGGGCACGTCAAGGTGCATGCACATTCGGACTGTTAGGTAGGAGCGTGATATCACTGATAAGTACTGTAGGTCATCTGATAGCAGAGAAGGCATTGTGGCAAAAACTAATGTGGTTTGTTCTCAATCCATTTGCTGCGACTTTGAATGGGCTATTGGTTGATCAGTGTCCAAAGAACAATGGTGTTGCCACCGCGATGTACCAAATTTCGCAAGCCATTTATGGAAGGTGCTGAATTAAAAACTGACACCCTGTACATCACAATCAAAATTTGAAGCTCAGCATCGGAAACAGGGAAAACGTGGAAAGCATGAAGAGGACCGAGGAACTGGGAACCGAGGAATTGGGCGCAGAGAAACTGGGAAACGAGGAACTGGGGGCTAACACTCAAAACCGCCAAAAAGTGCCTGCGCTGCGGCCCAGAGATATTTACGTTTCTTTTGATAGATTCTTGTCCACTCTACAACATCAGGACAATATTCTTAGTTTAGGAAGCAGAAATCTGTCGCTAAACAACCAAAATTCGCGAAACAAGAGAAGCAATATGCCAAGTGGACCTACCTTTTTCTGATTTTAAAAATGATTGTAAGTGGCCAAAAATCTCAGTGTTTGTTTGTGGCGTTATGTATTAATTGTTCAGAATAATTGTTATGTGCCAAAGCCACCGCTGAAATGGCCCAGCATTCATAAATTTCGACAGGGTCCCTCCCCCCTTCATGAAAATCCGTCTCTCTTGCTCCGATTTCGCCGCCCTCCCCGTCATGAAATCCTGGATCCGTCACTGTCAGACGCCTGTACTTCTTGAAAAGTGAAGTTTAAATGAGCTTCAATGTGCTAAGCGCTCTGAAACAACGTCAAAACGGGTTTTCATCATCTCCACTAGTCGATGTACTACGCACGAAGAACTCGGGATCAATATTCCGTCAGCTTTATCGATTTCCCGACGGCACTCGTCACTGTGCTCGCCATGCTCAAACCTGCTCAACCGATGTTGCAATTCGCCTTCTGGGTATATATAGCAGTCTTTTTATGCAATCATCCACCACCGTGCGGAAAACTTAATATCTCCCGTCCCTTCGGGGTTGGTGCAGCTGGTTTGGGGTTCCAGCACCTCAGCTCTCGGGCTGAGCACGTCCTCCCCTCCGCTTCGGCCTGTGAAAAGGTGCCCGGGGGAGACGTCTTCGGATGGATTCCCTTGCCCTGAGGTGGAGGGCAGAGGTGCTTCGTGCTGTCTCTGCAACTTTCGCGCGGTGGTCATTTTTTGTGAATGTATCGCATTCTGCTGGGCAGCGACAGCTCAGACAGGTCGCATTTGCTCAATGCGAAATTTTCGTTGTCGTTTAGCAGCAGCAGCTGGTGTATTTAATTTTTTTTTGGCAAGGGGGAAACGACCGGGGCAAACGGCAGGGGGAGGAAACGTCCAGGGGGAAACTGGTAGGGGGGAAACAATCGGGTTTTACGTCTGAATGTCACCTCGTTCGGTGTTGGTCGTTTGTATTCTGATTCTCTATCCCGTGGTTCTATCCTAGACATATCACTGCTTGTGGGGGGGGGGTCGTGAATTGCCTAAAGCGCGCTTGTTTTGTGTCTGTTGCAAGTAAAAGTACATTGCAACATCTATGTACAGGTCGCAGTTGAAATCGACCAGTAACAGCAAGGCCACGGAGAATAAAACACGCGCAGTCGTCATCGATTTCCAGCCAGAAATCACCTCACCATGCATGCTGTCAGTTTGAAAACAGACAAGACGTGTTGGTTACTGGAGGCTGTATTGGATACTGCACTGTACTTGCGCTCCCTCGGCCGTCGTAAAGTGGCACCGTCGTCGTGAATTACTGTAAAATCGAGCTAATTAAGGCGCGCAGAGACAGAAGTAGTACCTGTGATTCTTTGATGTCGCCGCATTGTTTAGAGTTTGTGATGTCGCACTACTCTGTATAATCGCAACTACGTGTAATGTAAAACTGTGACAGGTGATTTTATGCAAACTATACTGTCTAGAGGTACGTGGATAAGCGAGTGCGCTTAGTTCTTGGAGCAAATTGTGCATTTTTTGTACATTCGGCACTCGTTCTTTGATTGTCTGTGTACCCACCCACGCGACTCTACCAGTACTAATATCTAGATATCTAGCCGTACGGGCAATCATAATGCGACAGGTCGGTGTTCTTTGTACGTGGCTCCGACTTCTGCGTTCCGCACTCGCAAAAAAAAACGCGATCTGAGAAAGCTGTGTTCTATCCGTCTATGGTATCTGCACTTAGCACTTCCATACGGCGTTGCGATGCGACGAGAAAGAAGAGCGTTTATTAGCTACGATTTGCGGCGCTTCCGCCAGACGTCGCTCTCGCTCGCGCGCGCCTGTTGGTTGTAAAGCCTTGGAGGCTCACTGGTGACTGGCGTCGGCGCGCACTCCTCTCCTCGCCTTCTTCTTGTTCCCAGTCCTCCTGACCCTGGCGCTGTGTGCGCATCATTGTCTCTCAGCCGAAGAGAATCCCTTTTGAACGGTTGAAGAGGGTTTTACCGTCTATCCACAAGGAGTTGGAAAGATCAGAGACACGGTTTACTACTACTACTACTTACGTCTAAAAGTCGGGAAGGAATCTTGATCCGAAGTGGGAATCGTGCGCTTCGGCGGTGAATCAACGCACAGGTGACACGAGTTGATTGAAGCCGACTGAGACTTGAAACACGGTTCTGAGATATTTTGAATGGTACTGTAGCGTGGATATCCATAGTGTCTAACTTGTAACATCGAATTATTGCATGGTGAAACATTTTGCATTGTATTGTATCTATCAATCTTGATGTCTAAGGAGGGAGGCTTGCTTGAACTACGCATCTGAGCATGTCCTGACAGAATGAGGCGGTTCCATCTATATTTTCCTGTATAGACGCACTGGCTGTAGGCATTTGCTACAGTACTACAGTAGGTACCTAATCTTGTAGAACAGCAGCGATCTGGCAAGCACCCCTGTGATGTCGGGTCCTGACCGCCGGGCTTCGTCCGGCCGTCGTCTGTCGCTACTCCTCTGGCTGTCGACGCTTTCTTGCGGCCTTTCAATAGGCGGCGCCGCAGAGAGTGGCTTGGGCAGCTCGAGTTTGACATTCGTCTTCGACAAAACCGGCTCCATGTTCGACGACTTGGTTCAGGTGAAACCATTGAGAGGTCCTCCTTGAGCAGACACGTGCGTACACTCGCACGCACGCACGCACAAGGGCAAGTCATGGTTCTACGCTTGCTTCGTATTCGTATACGCTTAGGTGCGAGAAGGCGCTCGTCGCATCTTCGCCGAGGTGCTGAGCCACCGCCAGCGGCTGCTCAAGAACTACGTGCTCGTGCCCTTTCACGATCCTAGTGAGTCTGTCTCTGTGTGCGTATTCGTGGAGGTACACGTTATCTGTAGTGTAGGTCATGTTTGCTTATTTATTTGTTTGTTTCGTTCGTGCATGCGTGCGAGCGCGTGCGTGCGTGCGTGCGTGCGTGCGTGCGTGCGTGCGTGCGTGCGTGCGTGCGTGCGTGCGTGCGTGCGTGCGTGCGTGCCTGCCCGCGGCGTAGTGAATAGTTAGTCCTGGGTCAGTCAGTCAGACAGCAGTAGAAGTATATGGGTAGTTAGCGGGGGCGTCTTTTTTTGGCGCCAAGCAGCTGCCGACTCGCTTGTCGTCCCTCCCACTCGCTCGCCTTGATGGATCACGTTTCCACCCGCGCGTTTGGTCTGACTCGTCGCCGTTTAGGCGTTTGTCGGCACATATACTCTATGCTCGTCGACTACTCTTGGCCACCATCATATGCAGTCAAGGCACCCGTACGCATACCGATGTACGAACGAACTGTGGTGTACATCGTATATCCCCGTTGCAGCAGCATCAATGACTGGGGAGGGGGGGGGGGTGTTAGTGGAGAAACTATAATGAAGCAGAGCGCAGAGATGTACGGTAGGAGCATGCGCGTGTTTGAGGGACGCTGACGACACTGCAGGACAATCCCGACGACGGTTCGGTGGCCCCGCGCCGCCGCCGCCGCGTTTTACGACTCCAACACACAATGGCTGCTCGCCAGTGTGTGTCCACACTGTGTAAGCGAAGCAGTGGACAACGTACTAGTGTCCAGCGGGCAGGCATGCCGAACCGATGTGTGCACAACACGTAAACATTGCACGCGCAAGAGGATTCCGTCGTCTGCGGGGGCACAGGGGAAACCGGGTTGTGGAGGTTGCGTTTGGCGCGAGGCACAAAAGGCGAAAGTGCATCCTGAAGGGACGTGACAGGGAAATCGCGAATATGTACGTACATACAGGTACAGGTATACAGGTACATACAGTAGTTGGATCTGCGTTTGCTGCCTTTTTGGCTGTAGCCCCTTTTCGCGTGTCTATGCGTCTACGCGTGCAGTATGCGTCTAACTAACGTCGGGTGTACATAAACACAGAAAACCTGCCAGTGCCCTCGCAGACCTTGCTCAAGTCAGTAGGTAGGCAGGCGATGTAACACCGCATCGGTTCTTGAATCGATAATATCGGTGCGCTTTCGTGCAGTTGGGTGGGCACTCTGCTAGTGGTTGCGCAGTGCCAACGTTCAGCTCACTCACTCACGCAAGCATATCCATGCGTGTCTTCGTCCAGCCACTGGCATCTCTCTTCAGCTGTGGGTCCGGCGACGGTGACTCGAGACCACGAGTACTTCCAGCGCCAGATCGACAACCTGGGCGTGCACGGCGGTGGCGACTGTCCCGAAATGCTGTTGGGCGGCATCAAGCTGGCTCTCGAGCGCTCTGAGCCCAACAGCTTCATATACGTCTTTACGGACGCCAGAGCCAAAGACTTCCACCTGCTCGAGAGTCTCCTGGAGATTATTCAGGAGAAAAGGAGTCAGGTGCAAACTTTGAATCTCAGTGGCACTATTGGGGGGGGGGGGTGACTGCTGGAGAGGGGGCACTTTGTATAACTTTGACGCTTGACTTTTCAAATGGAAGCCACAAACGTAGACACTTGTTTTCACCATGGACCAAGATCAATGCACCGTGTTCAATACTGGAAATGAAGTGAACATGTGCTCATGGGGAGTGCAGTCATAGCAGAAAAGTCATGCAGAAACATATGTACATGAGTGACTGATATTGGTGCCTCACTTGGCACTATTGGAGAGGGGGGGGCACTATTGTTTCAACCTTTGGCTATGTGCAAATTCGCCCAGGTCGTGTTTGTGATGACGGGAGACTGCGGCGACCGCTTTCACCCGGGCTACACGGCGCTCGTGGAGATCGCGCGCCACAGCAACGGCCAGATATTCCACCTGGAGAAGTCCGACGTGAATGTGGTGAGGAGAATAAGAGCTCCGTTAAGTGTAGAACAGTAGAATGTACATAGAATGGCTCCAAGAAATTGGTGGGTATGTGCACGGTGCTGAAGGTTGCTGGGAGAGGGGGGGGGGGAGCTTTGGATATACTTGACTTGGGGATGTGGGGGGAAAGCTCGTGCTCGGGATTCAGTTGCGTTTATGTGCTGCATGCAGCCTCTTTCCACAACAGCCTTTTCCCTTTAGGTGCTGGAGTACGTGCGCGTGACGGTGCAGACGCGACGCGTGAACATCCACAGCGCCGACAAGCTGAGAGGCGGCACCAAGACCGTCAACGTGCCCGTCGACGGCCGCCTCGTCGACTTCACCGTCTCCTTGTCCGGACCCAACCCCAGCGTCGTGCTCACCGACCCCAACGGTACGTGGCCGTCTAATCAATCGATAGAGAAAAATTGGTTCTCTTCGTTTTTGTAAGCAAATGACAGACGCACCACGGAGTGTCAAGATAGCGGGTAG
Source organism: Paralinhomoeus sp. GSCO2_6 (assembly GCA_030248085.1). Classification (NCBI taxonomy): domain Eukaryota; kingdom Metazoa; phylum Nematoda; class Chromadorea; order Monhysterida; family Linhomoeidae; genus Paralinhomoeus; species Paralinhomoeus sp. GSCO2_6. The sequence goes on from JASAMY010002266.1 coordinate 124,441, forward strand.
GGATGTGGAAAAAAAAATTAAATTAAACGTTTTCTTAAAAAACTCTTTAAAAATTCCTCCAAGTGACTATTGTGGAGGACCTGGTCAACAGCAGCATGCCATATTACATTGGCTAAACAACATAGGTATGTAATATACTTTAACACAATGTATTTCTACTTTTAGTGGCTAACTGTACGTGTACTTCCAATAAGTGCAGATACCAAATACCTACTTAGGTAGGTATGTATGTAGGAATGTACAGTGCTACTCGCACTCCCTCCCTAGGCCGTCGTTCGGACGTGGCGCCTCTGGTGGAGCTGGACGAGGCGCAGGTGATCAGCGTGCGCAAGCCCACTCCGGGAGTGTGGCGTCTGACGACGAGCTCCTCGGGCCCCAGCAGCGTGCGCGTCAACGGCAACGGCACCATCGACTTCGTGGCCGGCTTCAACGTCGACCTCGTCGACAGCTTCTCCAGGACCAGTCCCAGGCCCGTCAAAGGTGCGCTGCCACGAGCCGGCCTGTCAGCGTGCGTGCGTGCGTATCTGCACACGGCGATGTGTAAATGCAAGTGCGACGGCCGAATCGGCGGCTTTATACAGGTGTACACACGGCTACACACACACGTTATAGGATTACCAATACAGGTGCGGTACAAAGTACATAGCGTGGCTCACTACTGTGCAGTTGCGTGTCTGTTCCTGCTACCGTAGCCACTTTGTGCGCGTGGCACACATTGCAATTGTCTCCATTCAACAGGTGTCGCGTCCTACACGTTCGTCGACATGCGGAACCTCATCGAGCCGGGCTGCGTGAACACGGTCTCCTTTGACGACGTCTACGGCAATCAGCTGCACTCGGCGACGGCGCAGAAACTGACCGACAGAGAAGACGTCTACTTCATCGGGCCCGTCGTGCCGCCCAACCAGCTCTTCTACGTCCGGGTGAGCGGATACATACAACGGGCACTCGGAGAGGCCGAAATTTCACTTGCACTGTACACTGTAGAGTAAAGTTGAACAGTACACTGTACAGTACGGCATACAATACAGTGCAGTTGAGCAACACATGCTGTTTGCATTGCATTCATCCCTGACTCAACTCAACTGCCGGCGCGGCTACAGCATGCTGAATATGCAAATTGCAGGTGAACGGCCTGGACGAGCGCGGCCACGAGTTCCAGCGCATCAGTCTGACGCCCGTGAGTCACGAGGTGGGCATCCGAGCTCCCAAGGCCGTCATGCCGCCCAAGACGCAGACGAAGCAAGGCCAAGCGGTCAACCTCACCTGCACTGTCACCTCGCACGCCCCCTTCAATCTCTACTGGCTCAAGGACGGACGCCGCCTCGCCGGACCCATCTTCTACAAGTCGGTCGCATTGTCTCTGTCATCACAAGTTATTTGTGACTCCAAAACACACGTTCTGTGGTAGTGAGTGCGCTTCGGCCTGTGGTTGCCTGAATCCGTCTTTCTAATGTACAAGAAGCTCGCTTCAAAAAGCACTTTAATTTGAATCTGTTGCCTTTCATTCGAAATTTCGGTGCTTCGGCAGGGATTGGACGGTGTTTGACTTCCTGGATGTTATTAGTAGTGCCGATTCCTTTGGAAAAGGAATCGGTGAAATCGCCGCGCAGACTTCCATGATGCGACGCTCCGTTATTGTCTCCTTTCTTGTCCTGTTGCACTGTGGTTGAATTGCATGCACCACCTCACCTTGCTTTTTCAGAAAGTCCAAAAGTCTGCATTGCGCAACTGCCGATGGAGGAGGCAGGAGGAGGGAGGGAGGACGTCCACGTCCGTGCGTAGGTACATAGGAATGCACTGATGCGCACTAAAGCCTAAAGGCATCCCCCTCCCCGCCCTAATACAGGGCCAAAGGCGCCACGCTGTCTTATGGCACCCTGCCTCTGGGTAGTGGGGTAGTGGATGGGGAGTGGGTCACTGGCTGGACCGACGCGCGTACTGGCGAACGCACTAGCATAGCCTTTCAGCCGCGCTATTTTCTGCAGAAAATTTGCTCCTCTAGATTTGGACAGGTCCGGGTCCTATCCTTAGCCGTGTTTTCCCAGATTTGACCCAGAAATTTTGCTCCCAGATTTGGACACGTCTGGGTCCTATGCTTAACCATGCGCTATCCCAGATTTTACACAGAAATTCTGCTCCTAGACCCAGAAATTTTGCTCCTGGCCAGACCCAGAAATTTTGCTGTCAGACCCAGAAACTTTGCTCCCAGATTTGGACATGACTGGGTCCTATCCATCACCATGTGGTTCCCCAGATTTGACCCCTGAAATTCTGCTCCCGGACCCAGAAATTTTGCTCCCAGGCCCGGACACAGAATGATATGCTCTGATCTGGTCCTATGCTAAATAAAACACTTTTAACATTTTTATTTCTATTTTTGTTTTAATGTGTTTTTTTTTTAAATAAGTCTAAAAAGGTGTATCTGCAGAGTGGCCCTAGAATTGCTCAAAAAAATTTTCAGCCCGATCAGTCAAGCCATAAAGCCCGATTTACAGCCGCCGGATAGTCCGCCGGACTATCCGCCGGACCCGCTCGCGGACCCGGTCTTTCGATTTACAGCCGCCGGATAGTCCGCCGGACTATCCGCCGGACTCGAGTTGACCAACTTTCAATAAAGTCCGCGGACTAGTCCGCGGTCTTTTTTTGAATCTGGCGGAAACGCCTTCCGAGTACAGATATTGCGCAAGTTTTGGTACTTGGAAGTTTCTGAAAGCGCACTTGGAAGTTTCTTACAGCGCTCTTGGAAGTTTCTTGCCGCTGCTGCCGGGCGGGAGAGCTAGAATTGAACGTAATTTTTGTTCTTCTTTCATAATAGTGCTTTCGCTGAGCTCTGAGGTGGCGCTGTTGAGCTGGCCGGTCGTCGCGCCGACGCTTGTTTCGAATTGTTTTCTACCGTACCGACAAAAGTACCCGTTCAAAAGAGGGTGTAGACGCGCATTTCTAAAAAAAGACCGGCGGATAGTCCGGCAGCTGTAAACGCGCCTTTTGACCGCCGGACTCCGTGTCCGAGTCCGGGGCCGGGTCCGAGTCCGTGACCGGGTCCGGGTCCGGCGGCTGTAAATCGGCCTTAAAGGAGAATCGCTCCGAACCGTAGAGACGGACAGATGGACAGACCATTACAAAGTTTATCGTCCGTATGTATATGAACTCGCCGCGCGAAGCTGCGTTATTTTTCGATTCAAGCCTACTCGCGTTTCACTAGCCATTTTTGCGCATAGTGTTTGGCTCCTTTTGATGTGTAATTTTAATTTCGTAATTTCAGAGGCTCCGATACTGCGCTGTGGACACTGCCGCGTGTGGCGATGGCGGACGCGGGCCGGTACAGCTGCTTCGTCAAGAGTCCCGCTGGAAACGACTCCGCCTTCACCGATCTAGAAGCCAGAGGTATTCTAATTGTTGTTGAAACACTGTTTTTAAGAACAAAAAAATATATGAAGCACGTTGCAAACGAGTGGAATGTAATGTGCGCCTTTTAGAGCAGCCGCCGCACATTCTGACGCCGCACAACGTGACGACCATAAAGGGCAGGCCGGCGGTGCTCGACTGTCGAACGCAGAGCGCCGGCACGCACACCACGCAGTGGTTCCGCTGGACCATTCCCGTGTCCAACTCTCGACGAATCGTGCGTTTTCACTTTTGCAATTGCAAATGTTAAATGCAATTAAAATGTTAAATTCCGGACTCTAGCGCGCCTACAACAACGGCACGCTGGCAATTTATCGGACGGACGAGACGGACGCGGGCGCGTACGAGTGCCGCGTCCGCTCTCCCGGGGGAGAAGCGCGCGCCATCGTACACCTCACCGTTCTGGGTGACGGTCTTGATCTTTCGGTTTTGGTTTCATGAGCTAAATCGTCCATTCTTGCACTGAAATGTGATTTTTTTAATTGTTGTTGCAATTGTTGAAGCCAGATGAGCTGCCGGGCAATGTTTTTTGGAGCATTCATTATCGGTACCGTGGGTGCCGCGGAAATGAGATTCGTGAAACGCAGTACATGGACTGACTTCCTAGAGTTGCTGATGCTGAAACAATTTAAAAACGGGCGATACAGTAAACAAGCCATCATACTGTACTCTCTGCAGACAAGCCGGTGGTGAAGGTCGCCCCTCGGTCGCTCTACTTCGTCGACGGTGGCGAGTTCAAGCTGCGCTGCGAGACGGACGGTCGGCCGCGGCCCCGTGTCTCCTGGCACTTCCGGGCCCGACAGATCGACAACTTCCACGGCAAACACTACGTCTCCGGCCAGAGTGCGTATCCGTACGAACCGTGGGGTTTATGGCGTTCCGCCCAGGCGTTCCGTACGAACCGTTGCGTTTATGGTGTCATACGCAGTTTCAAATTTCTCAACTAAGTATAGGTAGCACTCCTTAGGATTGATTCGTGTTTCGTTGTACAGACGAGCTGACGGTGCGCAACGGCGAGCCGGGTGACGCGGGCCAGTACGAATGCCGTGCCACCAACGAAGCCGGCTCCACGTCCGACTTTGCCGATGTCACCATGGCTGGTGAGGCAGCACGCATGCGCGTACGCATGCACTCACACACACACGCACGCACTCACGCAGCAATACGGCCAGAGTGTAGAGAATGTATTGGTTGTTTCAGTGGCTCCAAAAGTGCGCGTTAGCGGCCAACGCGACTTCTACCCAGTGGGTGGGCCAGTGCAGCTCGAGTGCCATGTAAGTTCATGTAGACATTTTTGAGCTGGTGTGAAAATAACAATCGCTTTCGCACGGCTGGATGCACCGCACCATCACAGGTGCTCCAAGGGGTACCGCGACCGACCCTCCAGTGGTACAAGAACGGAAGGCCGGTTGAAGGCGAGCCCGAAGTGCAGTCGACGCTGCACCGCTTATCGATTTTTTCTGCGACCGCGCGAGACGCTGGCCGCTACAGCTGCATGGCCACCAACGCTGCAGGCAGAGACGAACAGTCCGTCGAGGTCAAGATTGGAGGTACGGTGGCGCGTAAATTTGAACGCGGAAGGGGCGGAACGGATCTGCGCATGGCCTAGTGGGAAATAATCGACCTCTTGCTCCCGCGATTCTGGGGTCGATTCTTGATGGATCCCCTAACGAAGACTGCACTGTCAAAAGTCATTGGCCCTGCCATGCCATCCCGAGTGTCATTGGCTTATTGGCTTATTCTGTGCCTCCTGACAAAAAAGGCAACACCTGCAACAAAAATTGTTGCTTAGAAGCCTCAAAGTGTAATCGTGTGACTGGAAAAACCAGCGCCGCCGGCAACTTTTTTGCAAATTCTACAACATTTGCCCTTCAGAAGCCGCAATACCAACTCTGCACAAAAAGACAAACTTTTCTTTTTGTGGCTAATCGGGAAATGTCGTTAGGGTACCCCCCTTTTGCAAAAAAAAAGAATCGCGTCTCTGAAAATTTTCGGAGGGGCAAACGCCCCTCTGCCCCCCCCCCTGGCTACGCCACTGGCAGCAGCATTGTGCTAGAAGCCGGTGATACATGTAGAGACGCGCCGTCGAGTTTTTCCTTTGCTTTCTCGCACGCCACGTGAACCACCCCACTTTCCATGCTTGCAGCGGCGCCACAAATCGAAGGCGTCCCGCCTCGAACTCCAGCCGAGTTCGGCAAGCGAGTTCAGCTGCGTTGCCGCGCCACGGGCAGTCCACGGCCCGCCATACAGTGGACGAAGGATGGCAAAAGGATAGAAGACGACGGCCGCAAGTATCGTCTCTATCCCGATGGGACGCTTTGGATTAGCGGTAGACATTTGAAACTATGCGGTACAGTACCTTGGGTATTGGTCACTGGCGGATCCAGGATTTTGCGACAGAGGGGGGAGAAGTTCAATTTTTTTCAGCGGGTAGAGGGGGAGGGCGCTGCCCCACCACAAGCAGACATTTCTCGACTCAAACGTGAGTTGCAAGAGCACGACAGCGCCGCAGGCGCTTTTGAGTGCCTTACTCTAAGCAAAACGTTAAAATTTGCAAGATTCGCCCCTATGCTTGTCCTTCTTTCCTTCCTCTACCCCTGAGCTCTCCCCCCCTCCCCCCCCCCCAAATCTGAGCTGACAGGAGGGGGAGACCCCCCTCTCCCCCCTTCTGGATCCGCTAGTGGTATTGGTGTGTATTAGCGCTCAACTTGCAGCCATCGCCACAGTCGACACGGGAAAGTACGAGTGCACAGCTCGGAATCCTTTTGGAAGTGCCACCATTCAGACAAACGTCGACGTCACCGGCATGGGTGAGTTACATTTGCACTGTCGTTTAGGCGTTTGTTCGCAAATCAATAGTGTCTGTAGTCACCATTGTTGAGTCTCGTTCAACCTTCAACTGCTCAATGAACTGACAATTCCGAGAAGCTTGTTCAGAAATATTTATTCTAAAACGCAACTGCACGCAAATTTGCACCAAGCTAACTTCAGAGCCTCCCGTGCTTCAACCGCTACGCCCAGTGGAGCGTTTGGTCGAGGGTCAAACGCTGAGACTGCAGTGCATTGTCATCAGGGGCGCGCCACAGCCCACCCTTCGCTGGTACCGCAACGATGCGCCGCTGAGGCAGAGCGGAAATATTCGGGTGCGGTTTCACTGCCGTATCTGTGTATGCACCTACCTATAGGTATACATGTGTTTATTGCCTGATGGAATTTTTGGTTTTAAAAAGTGGTGATCTTTTTCGTGTACCAGTCGTACTTGCAACTTTGGAAGGTAAACATTTTTGTGGTTCTGCCTCTAGATCGAAGGAGGCGGTTCCTACCTGACTCTGGAGGGTGGCCGGACGTTTGACGAAGGTCGGTACCGCTGCGTCGCCACCAATCCCGTGGGCAACGCCTCGGTCGCCGTCGACGTCCAAGTGCTCTGTGAGCTTCTTCTTTTTCGTATCCGTAGTAGAATTTAGCAAAAAATTCGCGCTAAATGAGAGCGCGAGCCGGCGAGCGAGCATGGCGCCGCGAGCTGTTTCTCTGTTCCCTTCAGTTCCGCTTTGCACGTTTTTCCTTTGTTTCTCTTGCATGCTCCACAGGTAGACTAGAGTCGTGTCCGGTCGGAGGCGGATGGGCGCTATTTTGGTGCGCTCTCGAAAGGCGCCAGCACCAATGGGCGACGCCTTCCAGCGCAGCCGACCATCTGGCCGACAGAGGGAGAGGCCAGTCGTGCCGAGTACGTGGTCGTGGAGGGCCAAAGGGTTCTCATTCCATGCAACGCCACCGGTCAGCCACGTCCGCAACTGCTTTGGACCAAGGGCCATGGAGTGGCGCTCGACGACGACCTGGCGAGGATCACTGTGCTGGTTGGTAAAAATGGTTCAGGACTTACCTGTAACCGGGTTCAGGCCGAGTGGGGGAGGCAAATACCATGCATTTCGAGAGGGGTTGGAGAATCCCTGAACCCAGAAGTGGGAGGTCGATGTGCAGAAGGAATACCCGTAATTCTGTACCAAAATTGCGTCTAAATATGGATCTTTCCATCAAAGAACAGTCCAAATAGGGTTTTATACCGATATTTTGGTCTGTTTATCAACACAGGACGCAAAAGCGCTCAGTTATTTTATTTTAGGCAGGTTGTTATTTTTGACCTGTTGAAAATGCTCTACAGTGTAGTGTGTCCAACAGTACCCCGGGACGTGCAGGAACCTACACCTATGGCAGCAGGAAGCACAGCGCAGACACTGTATTTGCAACGACGAAGCGAGCAGTGGGAGACGATTGAACTGCCGCCGCAGGAGAACGGAACGCTGGTCATCAACGAGGCGCGGCCATGGGACGCGCACCGGTACACCTGCACTGCGCGCAACGCCGCCGGCTCCGCAAGGCGCTACGTCGACCTCGTCGTCCACGGTATGTCAGCGTCTTCTCTGTTGGTTCTCGACGAACCGGTTCTTGCCACTCAAACGGGTTTGCTGGTGGGAGTCACCTTGGCGGAATTGGCCTGGCGCGACTGCAGTCCACCGCAGCAGCACAGCAGGCGCTTGCAGTGCAGCCTGAGACGAAAGTACATTGTATGGTGCACTTAATGCAGCACATGTGTACATCTCAGCCCATTTTACGTCTGTGGAAGACTTGTGGTGAGACTGCACCAGTGCTGCATTTTACTTTTTGCTGCTGCTTTGTTGGATGTTGTCTTCTTTCCCTCAGAAGAAATGAGGTGTAGTTGAAATATAAAAAATTAAATAACCAAGTCTCTTTTTCGGCGAGTCCAAAAGCGACAGCGGAGAGCCCGCTGGAGCACATGAATGCGACCTGGTTGATGCGCAGCATCTGCAGGTTCCCATAGAACAGATAGTCCGTTAGGAAGTGCGTAGCCGCGAAGATCAGCAGCAGTGCGCCTATAAGTCCGACACAAGCCGTCAAACACAAGGACGTTTCTATAGCGTGCGTACATATCGAATTCGTCAGTAGGTACATGAATTTCGGTATGAAAACCCAGCAGGTAAATTTTCCTTTTTGGCCAATCAGAAAATATTGTGAGGCCGATGGATTGACTCGGGCTCCGAATACTTCTAAGGGGGGGGGGGGGAGGTGGTGGCTTGCCCCCTAAGTCAAAGTCACCCCCTTGGGTGCGTGCTGGCGTGCTCGAAACCAGTCTCTGACCAATGAGGAGCGTGACGACGCCGTATCGTCGATGTCGCGAGTCGCGCTGGAGCAGCAGCGCTGCGGTCGACAACGCCACCATGAGCGAGCCAATGGCCAGACTCGCGACGTGCGTCACGATCCTCGGCACGGTCATGCTCGCGTGCTGCTGCATCTCGAAGTCGTTGTGCACCTCCAGCAGCTGAAACAAAGCACCGTCAGTCCTGAGCTTGGCGCCAGTCGTGTCACTCACCTTCATATCGTATTCCTCCAGGAGGAACATCATGGGCAGGACGGCGGAGACCACGCCCACCAGCGTGCAGTAGAGAGCGGTCATCGTTGAGCTGGTCGACGCCCAGTCCACGTTCCCATAGACTACCTGCAGCGACTGATGGGTCAATAATTCACGAAGCTGATGAAATGGAACGTTGAAGTTGAAAACAAGCGCGTTATGTACAGGGTGTATCAAAACTATATGCACCCCCCCCCCCCTAGGGAGATATTGGTTGGACGGATTTAGCTGAAATTCAACGTAGAGATGTAGGCCCAACAAAAATACATGACCAAATTAAATTTCATGAAAAACGAACAACCGAGCATCGAGATATGAACAATCATCCAAGGTACAGTGAAAAAATCTTGTCAGTAAAGATTTCGACTTGCTGTCTCCACTTCACCCATTTCTTGGCGAATCAGCAGTGGTCGGCCAACGTCGGATCGGTCAGTGATGGCCACGTCCCACGTCATGCAGCTCTCTGTCCCAGTGCTCGGTGACCCATCGTTCCGATCGCTTCAGCTTCTGAGCCACCCATTTTCAGGTGATGAACTGTGCACCTGCGTCGCGTGCCGTTCGGAAAGTCACTGCAGCCACTTCATCGACGAGACGCACTTGGGCAGTGTCGTTGACCTTTCGTAAGCGCGACATGGCCCTCGGCATTCGTTTAAAACAGTTGTTTACCATTCAACGAGAAATTGTTGCCATAAAACACGTAGTAATGTTTTACAGCAAAACTGCACTGTACCTTAGAAGATTGCTCATATCTTGACACTCGGTTGTTCGTTTTTCATGAAATTTAATTTGGTCATGTATTTTTGTTGGGCCTACATCTATGTTGAATTTCAGCTAAATCCGTCCAACCAGTATTTCCCTGGGGGGGTGCATATACCGTAAACCCTATAATTAGCCCCCCCCCCTATAATAATACAACCTAAGACCACTTTGAGTTACTAAGCCCCCCCCCCCCCCTATAATTACGCCCCCTCCCTAAATGAACCATCGTCTAAAAGGCACATGTTTCCATGTCTGGGTGTATGTATGGTCGCGTATGTGTATGTATGTACACGTATGTGCATGTGAGACTGTGTGAGAGTGTGTTAAAGTGTACCAACGTGTGTGCACAGCGCCTTTTTCCCTTAAAAATCGCCTCCACGCGCCTTTTTGCCCACACATCTTCCCACTCATCGACACTTCCAGTTTATAAGCCCCCCCTATAATTAGCCCCCCCCCTATAATTATACACCCTCCTAGAGCTCGAACGAAAAAATTAGCCCCCGGGGGGCTAATTATAGGGTTTACGGTAGTTTTGATGCACCCTGTATTGTTAACCAGCCTACACGTAGCCAGCCTACGTTGATTACTCCGTAGACGAGTATGAGTGCCGCCAGAGAGAGTTTCGAGGACACGCAGATCAGAGTCCAGAAGTTCACCAGGTTTTCCACGAACGTGCCGAACGCCGCCTCGTCACCTTATATAACGATAACAGTTGCGCATGTCATCTGAGAGGACTTGCAGAGCAGAAACTCGCTTAGCTGTACTGCACTGCCGGTCAGTGCTCGCTCAAGTGGCAAGTGTTGTACAGGGCTGCTCTGCTACAACTATGCTCTATCGAACGCACCCTTGAAGAGCTCGGGGGCGATGTGGCCCACTACCAGCAGTAGGTTGGCTATTTCGGAGAGACTGTAGGCTTGGGCCACTGTGAAGAAGGGCCCGTGCCGCGAGGCGTAGCGGTGCCCCAGGAACGTCGCTATCATCAGCAGGTGCAGGCCAATCCCTGCGACGCCCAGCAGCTCAAAGGCCGTTCCTTTCAGGAAGTTCATGACGACCGAATCGGACATTCTAGTATCGCATATAGAATTCTAGAAGAAGGCCAAGTGGAAGACTGAGAGTGTTGACAACGTTGAAACCGTTGATTGACTCTCGAGTGAGTTGTTCCTCATGTGCTTTCGCTAGCACCTATGTATACCTTGTACAGTCAAGTGCGCTTAATCCGGACCGTTTGCGACTATCGGATTTGATCCGGATTTGCCGCACTCCGAATTACGCGCAGTCATCATATCTACTGCTTTACAACAGAGATTTGGCGCACTTAATTAGTGGTGGTATGTTTATGTAGCGTATCTGCGCCGATGTCCACAACGTACTGTACATGTATGAAATTCTGTTTAAACTGTTGCTTAGAAGGTCGTCATGCTGAAGTTAGTCATAGTAAACATCTCCAACTAACCTGAGGTTTGACTTCTGTCTGGATATTTCGGTCCGAAAAGATTTTCTCGTTTATCAAGACAGAAACGCAACTGTTTTCCCAGTGGAGCGCATACTCTCAGGTATTTTGCTGAACCAGGCAGCAGGCACACACTCAATTGCGAAGCCTGCCAGTGTGTATAGCTTCTGACTAATTAATACCACTTTTGCCGAGGAAGCCTTGCTGGGTGGCGACGCGCCATTCGCGGCTTTTCTAATTTGCTAGATGCAGCCTTGAAGCCATACAGTATACTCTTCACGGGCCAGCAGCACTCAAGGACTATTTTGGTCCTGCTCTTCCACATACAATTTACAATCGCGGGAAAAATCCGTTTTGCTTTTTGGAGTGGGTAGGATGTATAGCCACTGCAAAGTCTCGTGTCGCCATTGGTTGGCTTCTTGCACCAAATTCGGATACCTACGTTGTTTCCGCTGCTGGTTGGATGAACCTACATATATGTATTTGAGTTCTTACGATAAGAAAGTGTGGTTGGGCATTCGTCTAATCCTTTGGGACACGTCTTAGCCGGCCAATCAAGTAATGAACCGCTGTTTGCCTGAGAGCCACGTGCCAGAAAGGGTGCACCCGTTGCGTGCTTTCTTAGGGTGTCTTGCTCTGTCCCAAGGAGGAGTGGAAACGTGTACCGAGGCCACAAACCAGTTCACAGCGCAGAAAAAATGCGGCATCCCATTGCGTGCAAAACAAGACAGTTGGCAGGGCTTGCGTGGTATTGGGGTTGAGAAAGAAACACACTGGGCTGGAAATGCCGAGCACTTCTACCGTATTCCACACAAAACCAGGAACGGTTTCTGTGCAACAAACGTACAGTATCAGACAGCATTCACCACGACTGACAATATCATTTTTTCGCGGATATTATCGATTTCCCATTTTCTGAAGACTAGGTCTTCAAGGTCCCGCTATGGGCGTCGGACACTTTGTTGTTACTGTTGTTGGTAGGCGTTTTTCGGAAAATATTCTTGACTTTTGTTAGCACCTCTTTTTCCGCGCATACCAACACGGCTACGGACAAGCAAGCCGTGGACATGTAGACGAGCTGGTTGATAAATAGCATCCGCTCGTCCCCATGGAACCAATAGTCCGTGACCCAGTGACTGACCGAGAACCAACTAATTAGAGACCCTGAAGTGCCGAGCGGAACTTTAGAATGGAATCGTCCACAGTATGTCCTACGAAACGCAACGACAATCCTATCGATTGGACGGTGTGTGAAACGTATAGGCACGCGGCGAAGGAGGCTTTAGCCGCACTGCTCTCAAGAATCAATCATGTACAACTAGTCTACATACCGATGTCACCAAAAACAAAAAGTTAAAAAAATGAAGTGAAAATACTTTTTTAAGTACAGTTAAAATGTATGGCTGACAAATACTGTTTTAATTAAAAAACTGTTAAATAAGTCCTTCGACTTTTTTAATTAAAAAAGATAAGTTAAATAAGTATTACAAATGTACTTTCTAACACTTTAACACACCTAAAGAGTATTTTTACAACAAACTTTGCACGAGTTGCCCCTGAAAGAAGTCCTCTCAAGTAGTTTGAGGAACTAGCACAAAGAAGTGTGACACTGCATTCAGATTGTCGTTCAAAGGATGGCATGGCTCTTGTGCCTGAGGCCTCTTGTGCCTCTTGTGCTCAGTGATTTCCCGCATGCCTGAGGTGTGTTCAAACTGATTGACAGGAACGTCTCTCACAATAGCCCTCCAATTGCCATGTAGTACTTAGAGAAGCGCATCGTCATGTGAACCTGCTACAGAAACACCAACTGGAATACATTAGTAGCTGAAAAGCGTGGATCCAGACGCGTTCGCCATTGACCAGCTGCTGATGGAGGATGGCGACAGGGTCGAGGACGATCAGTCTGTGCCTCTCAAACGAGCTATGCCATCGACTAGTGGTTTATTTACTTGGGGACAATCGTTATGAAATTAAAAAAGTACATTTTTTATTAAAAAAATTTTTTTTTAATTAAAAATACATTTTAAATTAAAAAAAGTAACAAAGGACATTTTTAATTTATTAAAAACTGGTAAATAAGTCAGTAGGGTTTTTTAATAATTAAAAAAGTATTTAATAAGTAGTTTTGACTTGTTTAATTAAATTTAAAAAAGACTTCCGACTTTTTGGTGACATCGCTATGTACAACTTGGGCAATTCGCAAACAAATACCTACAACGCAAATGGATGAGATTCTATACCAATGACTGTCGTTGTCACCGCATGGCGCTTGTTGCCGCCGCCGCACTTTGCGAGTTGAAGCAGCAAAGGCGCTGTCGTCACCACAGCGCCTACCATGAGACTGAGAACGTGCGTGGCGAGCCGCGGCCGGCTCATTCGGCCCACTTCAGTGAAGCTGTTGTGCACTTCCAGGAGCTGAAACTACTGGAATGGTATAGTATTTACGGATACGATGGACGCACGCCAGCACGCGCGCAAGCACGCACGCACGTCAGCTGCACATACATATTTTTACGAATGTGACGATTCTCCACCCGCCCAAATCAAGCGTCAAACTGGTGCGACTGCACTGACTGCACTGGTGCGCAAGTACACATTATTTATAGGTAGGTAGTCTGTGCTGTATACCTTCATATCGTAGTCCTGTGTCATAAAGAGCACAGGTATCGAGGTGGATGCAAGTCCGACAAGGGAACACAGCAGCGCCGCCATCTGCGAGCCTGTCCACGCGTTGTTTGCCGCTTCCGCTTTGCCTACGGCTGGCTCCTGCCGAGGGGTAGAACGATATCGGCAATGGCATTGACGACACGACCAATCAATTGTGCACAAAGGCCACTCACGTGGCTGACGGTGGAAAACGTCAGGAGAAGCAGAGCCAGCGCTAGTCGCAAAGTCACGCAGAGGGTCGTCCAGAAATTCACGAGGACTTCCACAAATGTACCGAAAGCGGCGTTGTCTGAAACGTGACTGATAGACGTTGGTTTTAAAAGAGCAAATCTTTATCAGGCGATGGAAAGAGGAAATATCCTAGTGGTAAAGAATCGGCCTCTTGCGCGCAAGGGCCTGGGTTCGATTCTTGATGGTCCCACTAGCTAGACTGAGGACTTCCCTTTCGATGGATTTTCTCGTGCCATCGCTGCCCTAGATTATAGGTAGATGGCGTTCTTCCGAAGGTCTTCGGCTAATTGCGCGGGGCCCTAGACAGGAAGGCGTCATTGATATGGGTATGCCATATGGGCCATTGATGGCCTCCTAGCGTTGCCCCTAATCCAACAACATCAGCAACACGTCTGCACCGCTATAGCAACAGTAGATATCTGCCGCATAAATACGACTACGATTATTCTCTGTAGCATTGTTTATTGAAACTTTGCGGTAGAGCTAACCCATGAAGAGTTCAGGCGCAATGTGGGCAGCCACTAGTAAAAGATTCGCAATTTCCGCCAGACTGTAACACCTGCGACGAGTTGCTGAGTCTTGGTTTATATGGTACCATCATTTATTTATGGGATTGATTTACCGGAATTTTTGAAAGTTATATCAAAATGCACCATTTCACTATGCGATTCGGACGAGGATGGATAGAACCAACTGTTCAATGTTTTTTACGGAGGAAACTTGCACAGCAAGCGCGCCTGGCCACAGTGAAGAACGGGCCGTACTTTTTTGAAAAGTTCCGGCGCACCGATATAGCGACGAAAAGCGTGTGCATCGTGATACCCAAGAGGGAAATTGTCACAAACGCGCAGCCTTTCAGCAAATTCAGACTCGTAAGCATTGTGTAATTCTCTACGAGTTTCTTAACTTGCAACTTTTGGCTAATCTTAACGATACGCCCTCTCTTTCGTCACAACAACCTCTCAAAATGAACGCTCCTTGCGTGCTGGGCATCAATCCGATCTCGCCGATATGACGTCTTTACTGTCGCAAAGTTGATTAACTCTGGCATAGGTACAACGTTGATCCATTATTTAGAGACGCAACATACCGTAGTTCTTATATAATGCATATACATCGCACACTCTAGATGTACGTGTACTGTACATTGTGCACACGGTACATGCATGGGCTGTTCCGTGCCGTTCAGCCAGTGACAAATTGCCAATTATAGTGTAGCCAAAGTGGTCCATGGCGTCTGCGCTTCAATAAAATCTTAAGGCTCTGCGGTAGTGTCTCTTTATCAAATCAGTTTGTTTTCAATAATCAATCAAATCATTATCATCATCAATCATCATCTTTATCAATGATTAGTTTGTCGCAAACTGTTCTACTCAAGCCGCCATTACTCCACCTTCCCTCTATCTCTCCTTTCTTACTCAAGCGTGCCGCGTAGCTGCACTGCACGCACACTCTTCACTCCCACCCACACACAACTTCTGTGTTCAGTGAAGCCCCGGCTGGCGCCCGACGTCTCGCAGTACTCGGTGGCCGCGGGAGAGTCGGTGGTGCTGGGATGCGTCGTCAGCCGGGGCTTTCCCCGGCCGACGGTGCGCTGGTACCGCGGAGACGGCGCCGCGCTGTCCCGACGCCACGTCGTCCGACACGACGGCAGCGTCCTTCTCCACGACGTGGCCGTCAACGACTCCGGGCCCTACTTCTGCGTGGCCAGCAACCCCGCAGGCCAGGCCAGGAGGAACGTCGCGCTCATCGTCATACGTGAGTGGGGGAGGGGTGATCGATGACTGCTTACTGGCCTATGCGGACGATGTGCAAGCGCAACTCAGGCTCCATTCAGCTCCGGCTATCATCACCGCGCCGGAGGAGACCGTTCGAATCGCCGTTACGGTCGATCAGAACGCTTCACTGCCCTGCCCGGCGTTCGCCGACCCGCACCTCAGGCGTGAATGGACCTTCAATGGCAGACAACTTTATGGAGGCTACTCTTTTGGAGCGGTGAGTCACTTAGAACATTGGGTGTGTAGGTGCGTGCGTGCGTGCGTGCGAGCGTGAGTGCGTGCGTGCGTGCGTGCGCGCGCGCGCGCGCGCGCGCGGGCCTGAGCGATAAAACATTTAGACCGTCGCGTTCAATTCCGACGGCGCCTTGGACATTGGCCCGGTAAAGAAGCAACACGGTGGCGTGTACACCTGTACCGTTTCCAATCGTGCCGGCTCGGATACGATCACGTACATCGTGACGATTAATGGTACGGTAATGCGCAGATTTCATTTTTTTCTCCGAGAACTTCTCCTCACTTTCTCCTCATTAAAACACCGGAATATATGCACCAGAATGTTTGAGGCCGTAGCCTTCTTGCTGAGAAACAGAAAACTGCACAGAATGCCTGAAACGGTTGGGTGACGCACTTCGTGATCATTCCGTCGCGTTTACTTTACTTTGTTCGTCTAGTGTTTTGTTGGGCAATATGTGCGGTGCACAGTTAGGGGCTGGGCGTGAAGTCATTGATGGGGCAGTTC
Source organism: Paralinhomoeus sp. GSCO2_6 (assembly GCA_030248085.1). Taxonomy (NCBI): domain Eukaryota; kingdom Metazoa; phylum Nematoda; class Chromadorea; order Monhysterida; family Linhomoeidae; genus Paralinhomoeus; species Paralinhomoeus sp. GSCO2_6. The sequence continues at coordinate 140,898 of JASAMY010002266.1, forward strand.
ATAAGGCTTGAATCGTTTTAGAGCCACCCCGCATCATCTGGGACGTTGCTGGCACGCTGGACATCGTGCCTGGCCTAGCGCTGGTGGTCGACTGCAGGGCCTCGGGCCAGCCCGATCCGGTGATTGCCTGGAAAAAGGATGGCTACCTGCTACTTGGCGATGACAAGTGGGTGCTGCATGGACGCCGTGGTACCAATATACTGTACCGTATACAGTACATATATCATGTGGTACATAAACTGCACAAATTCATCTGAAATCGTTCTTGCAGAACCGTGTTTGTCCACGAGAACGGCACCTTGTCAGTGCCTGAGGCTCGTCTAAATCACCAGGGCGTCTACACCTGCAGCGCCACCAACGCCGCAGGACACGACTCGAGGACCACCCAAGTGGTCGTGCAGGGTGCGTGTGCGTTGCATGCAAATACTGGGAACTTAGGTTCAGTATGCTTTCGATCGTCATTTCTCCGTTAACTAATCGATAGTTTCACGAGTACATAGTTCTGACTTTCAGAGCCCCCGCAGATTCTGAACTCGACGCCGGCGCTGTACACGGCGTATGAGGGCAAGCGACTGACGATGCACTGCCGGGCCAGGGGCGTGCCCCCTCCAGAGGTCCAGTGGTACAAGCAGGGCGTTCGAGCGCGAAACGGGGATGATGGACTACAGGTTTGTATGAACAACGTGTGCCTACTCTCGTATGTGGGGTATGCACGTTGACTTTTGGAGTTGGCAATGTTTCTCGATACTCATGCATAGCGATGTCACCAAAAATAAAAATTTAATTAATTAAATAATTCAAAATAATATTTTAAGTACATTAAAAAACAAAAATTGTTAAAAAAATAATTCTGTCACGCAGATTTTTTTATTAAAAATTAAATAAATAATGATTTGGAATTTTTTAAAAGTTAAAAATTAAATAAATAATTCTCTGCAATATTTTTTTAACAATTTTTTAATCACACGCTTAAAAAATTGATTTTTTAATAGACTTTTCAAGTAGTCCAGGGCAGGTTTGTCTTTTCCCATTGATTATTGGTGTTCATTTTTTCTACCTCTACCACCATATCAACATTGGCATTTTGTTGCCATCAAATTTATTGTCTTTCCTTTCGGTCCTGTCACACTCAGTGGACGGTGTGTTCATTTGTAATCACTTCAGTAGGTTATAGAATTGACTCATCCATTGCAAACATTGGAATGGAGGGAAGTGGTGTTTTCAGCACATGACATATATGACGCTGTACATTAAAATTAGTAATCTGTGTGCTGGATGGTAAGTGTGAGCGAGTGTGTGAGAGTGTATGCAAAATTGTGCGCGTAAGTAGCCACAAAAACCCTCCATCACAAATCTTAAGTCCCCCACCCCACACTCAGCCTCATCTTACAGCCCAATTGACACATTGGTAAATGCAAAGTTCCGCTCGGTAGTTTAATTCAAGGGTCTACTTCAGTGAGACGTGACATGCACGTGTTTGCATTGCCATGCGCGCACCGCATCAGATACTTCTCTTCTCTCAATGTGTAGGAGTCCACTTTATATGAAGACTTGCTTGCGCTTGAAGAAGGTGTACTGGGGTCCTCCACCTTACAGTAGATGACCTCACAGGAGCCCCAAGGTGATGAGCATGGATTTGTTGCATTCTTGCATGCATGCATGATACCACAGAAGTTTGCACATGCATCCCAAATGCACACTTTAAAAATACCCAGTTAAAAAATTAGTTAATTAAATAATTTAAATAATTCTTCAGAATTCTTTAACTTTTAAAAATTAAATAAAAAATTATTTCGAATATTTTAATAATTAAAAATTAAATAAAAAATTAGTTGGAATTTTTTAATAGTTAAAAATTAAAAAAATAATTCATGAGCAATTTTTGGTGACATCGCTACTCATGCAGCGTCAGTCATACCCATGATACGTACTAGCACGCCCTTTGCGTACTGTGTAATTGAATGTACATCAATGTATGTGCATATATACGTGAGTAGTAACACCCCCCCCCCGCGGGGGCGGGGCAAGATTACGGTATGTCGCGTTTTTCATTTTTCTTGGCGATTACGGTAGCCGCTTTCGTTTAGGTGAGCCGAGGGGCCTCCCCCTACCCTGGTGAGGTGGGGGAGGGTGCTGTTGGGAGGCCGCCAGCGGCGGCCATCCCAACAGTAACCGCCGCAGCTGCGCTGCGCCAGCAGCCGTCTGCATTTCCCGCAAGTTTAAGATGCGTGTTTCTTGTCTACCGTATCTCCGCATTTGCTGTTTCGGTACGTAGTCTACTGTATCTCCGCATTCAATATACAGCCGCTAATTTTTTAGCGCTGCAATTCGTCGCGGAGTGGGGAATGGCCGTCATCATCGCGCGTGCGCCCGCAACAGCAAGGAGTCATCGCGCCCGCATGTAAGGTTTTAGTCACCACGCCGCCCGTGTCGATTCAGGAGGACGCGAGATGACGACGCCGTCAAATTCGACATGCCATCGACAGTTACGTGAGTGCGCGCGCGCGTTGGCGTCGCGCCCAACCGGTGGTAACAACCGCCCCCCACCCTCTATTGCAGTCTCGACCTCGGCAGGCAAGCAACGCACCGTCGCCCCGTCGACAGGTCTCGTCGTGCGCAGGTGTCGCCACGCTTGTCTTGGAGTCGCGCATGTCGGTGTCCCCCGTCAGCTCGCCGCATGTCTGCGCCTGTCGGTGTCGCCAGTGCGCTCGCCACCTGTCTTGGAATCGCGCCTGTCGGTGTCGCCTGTGCGCTCGCCACTTGTCTCCGCATGTCGGTGTCGCCCGTCCACTCGCCACGCTTGTCTTGGAGTCGCGCCCGGTCGATGTCGGCAGCGTGCGTGCGTGTGCGTACAGTGTCCGACGGTCCAGAATGTTTGACGTCTGCGACACGCCGTCTCCGACCAGCGGTGTAAACCGCCCACACATTGCAGGTTTCGAACCGGTTTGGGTGGCCCTGAAGAGGGCCGTTGGGTTGGTAATGGGGGGGGGGGGGATGCAGAAGGTCTTCAGCGTCCGGTGCCGAACGTCTGCACCATACGCTTCTGGCGCTTGAGCTGCGGCGGGTGCGACGCCTCGACCTTGCTCACGGTGGCCTCGTCGGGCTTGACGGGCGGCAGCTGGACGGGCTCGGTCGGCACGCGGACCAGGTGCAGCTCGGGCGTTGCCATCGCCACCGGATGCCTGAGGGCGTGCGTAGACTTGGTCTTCTTCATCTTGGCCGGCATCGCGGTTTCTTCGAATTTTATCTTTGATCCTTTCCAAAAAACCTCCGGTATATGTACTTACTTCTTCATGGTAACTAACCGGGGTTTATGTTCCAGTGCGACCAATCAGCGTTTGCCCTGCCATGCGGACGACAGATAAAACTTGCACTGCGCCACCTGGCGAGCGCTCTGCGAAGCATTAGTACCGCGTGCGCGTTGTATTGGAAAAAATGTCTACATGTATAGTATGCAGGTGTTAACGCGGTGTGTCTTACTTATTGCGTGTGCAATCTGAATGCATGTGTCGGCAATCAACAGGTAGTACGTACACTGGGGGTTCATTCGCAAACGAAACGGCTAGGCGGAAAAGGAAATGTCGCGAATGCGCTTCCACTGATCGTGCGAATTAAATTCAACGGAGAACATCCTCTTGGCGGCTTCATCAGCGAACGCGTCGTCAGCTTGCAGCTTGAGAATTGGGTCGATGGACAGGAAGAGGATCGCGTCCGTCAGCAGGACTCGCTCGAACAGCGCCTTTCTCGCAAAGGACTTGTACAGGTCGCTGCGTGGAATCCGCTCGGCCACTCCTCTCACTAGGGCGCGCTCGTACTCGGCGTTGCCGCGGATGCAGACGTGACCGTTGTCGACGCGGTAGCAGCCGGCGCAGCAGCGACGGCGGGCCGAGTACAGGCAGTTGAAGCCCAGCTCGGTGAACGACGCCAAGAAGACGTCGACCGCGCGCGGACGAGGGTCCCAGATGCCGCTGTAACCGGACATTTTGAAATTCAAACCGACAAAACGTTAGAATGACCATTGTACATGTTTAATCTTGATATATATTGATGGGGGCGAGTTCCCCACCGTTGAACACGTTCAATCTTGTTATTCATTGAGTTCCCCCTCAGATGCGAGTACTTAAGCCAGAGACATTTGGATATCCAATCATTCTTACTTTTTCTAGCTCTCCAAAATAAAAAATGCTGACCTGCGAGCTCTGCTCCGTCTCCGTCTTCTCCAAGCTCTTCATGGACGCTCATCTCGCCGGCAAGCGCCACGCCATCGCAGTCGCTCGCGCCGAGAGCAAGGAGCTGGCGAACTACTGCCCCCACTGCGACGTCTTCTGCGGCGACCACACCGACTGGTTCCAGAACCACCTGAATGGAATGCGCCACCGCCGCACGTGCCAAGACCTCGGTCTTCTGCCACCCTCCCTCGTCGCCGAAGTCCCGGAGCAGCCGGCCACCCTCCAGCGCGTGCCGACCGAGCCCATCGAGCCGGCCACCCTCAAGCGCGTGCCGACCGAGCCCATCGAGCCGCATGCCAGCCCCGACCATCTCGCCGATCTGGAGAAGATGTTCGAGGCCGCCGTGAGCAAGGTCGAGGCGTCGCACCCGCCGCAGCTCAAGCGCCAGAAGCGTGTCGGACCCAAAAAAGAGAAAAAATCGGATCGACTGTGATTACGCGCCAAATTCGCTCTCTACCTTGTGCTCAACCCGCGTTACTACCGAACTATTCACAACCATGTGCTCAACCCGCATTACTGAACTATTCACAGTTTCAAACCGGTTTGGGTGGCCCTGAAGAGGGCCGTTTGGATGGTATTGGGGGGGGACTGGTTTTTCACTCGCGCCTGGCCGGAGGGAAGTTGACGGCGCCCAGGGCGGGCGCGTACAGGAAGAGTGTGTACCGCGCCAGCAGCAGCTTCTCGTCGTTCATCTCGAAGAAGTCGCACATCGTCTCGTCCACGGGCACGCCCAGCACGTCGGCCTCACTGGCGATCTCGACCGCGAGCAGCTCGGTGTTCGTCAGCTCGCGAACTGTCGACATGACGTCGACCAGGAAGTCGATGTGCTCATAGTGGCACCGATGCGCCGGCCCCTCAGGCAACTGCAGCCTGCAGGCGTCGCAGCACGCGTCCCAGGCCTCGTCGAAGTAGGTGAGGACGAATGACCCGAAGGCGCGGTTAAACAAGTACTGGAAAAACATTGCAAACAAATGTGAGAGCCTCAGCATCATGCCACACATTTATACCACCATCATTACGGAATAGTGTCACACAGTCACCGCCCCCTGCCGGTCACAGTTTCAAGTCAGAATTGGGTGGCCCAAGAGGGCCGGAAGGGGGAGATGCAGCAGGTGCCTTCAAGCATTGTCGGATGGCGCCAAGAAGTAGCGAGCCCAGAAGTAGGCCACATTGTCCGCCGGATGGGTCGCGACAAAGTCATTCATTGTCGCGGACCCGAAGCCGAGCGCCTGCGCCTCAGCGATGAAGTGCGTGGCCAGCAGCGACGTCGACATCTGGTCCAGCATCGAGCCCACGAGGTCGGTCCAGAAGTGATGGCCGGTGGACCGACAGTAGTGCTTGCTCTCGTCCGGCTCGCCGCGCTTGCACGCGGCGCAGCAGCGCAGCCACGACGAGTCGACAAAGATCGGCGACTGCCTCAAGAACGCTTTCACAAAGCACAGCTCGAGCGGCTCCATAGCGACCGACTACACAACACGAGCGTGATTACCCACCTTAAATAGACGCTCGAGGCGCGCACAGTGCGCTGATTGGTTACAGTGCGCTGATTGGTCACACGGTTCGCCTGCCGGCCGTCATGTAAAACCGGCACTGAAACAAGTTTAAACGGGAAATGATTGAGTATAGGCCAACATTCAAACCATCAGGAAAACGCGTTCAAACACAGACAGCAGAAACACATAGACACAGGAGTATGGCGCATGCCATGAAGAAGAAACATGATAACGCACGCAAAATTCAGTTGAGACATCCTTCGTTTGAGCAGTCATGGAAAAATTCATCAAGGCCTTCTGCCTCGTCGCCAAGGAGAAGCCGCTGCCGACCCAGGACTGCTGCGCCGGCTGCACCCTGCCAGGCCGCTTCCACACCTGCAAGGGGGATCTCCTCCAGTTCCAAGAGGAGGTCGTCAAGCATCTCACATACGTCCTGTGCCCGCTCGACATCATCCACCAGCTCGTCCTCGCCGGCGGCGTCGAGAATCTGCACGCCCTGATGTCGACGGAGCCACTCCTGCGTCTGCGCCTCGACGCCCAGCTGCGCAAGGCCGCCGCCGAGCAGCTCTTCTCCCCTTGCACCGAGCAGTGCAGGGCGCCGGCCGAGCACTGCGACCCGGTCACCGGCGTCCTCGTTGGCGTCGAGCTGCCGCCCGTCAAGCGAGCCGATGGCCGACTCGGTTGCCGCGTCTGCCACTTGGAGGTCTTCGCGTCGCAGCACGACTATTGCCTGCACCAGCTCTCCCTGTTCCACCAATACTGGCTCCACAAGGAATGGAAATGATTTTGTGTTTGAATCGCCTGTGATGACGCACCCGATTTGTCTTGTGTGTACGGTACCCGCTGTTTTTGTGAAACACAATTCTCCCGACTAAACCATGGCTGTCTTGTTGGCATGTTCATCCAAGCAAGCGCGACACACATTGCGCGTATTGGTATATAGGTACCTATCCGACCGAATCTACTCACTTGTTGAGAAACATGAACACGGAAGTTCGGCACTACTGCTCGACATGCAGAGTTTCTGTGTCTGACAAGGGTCTAGTCCATCATTACCTGGAGAGTGAACACTGCGTTCGTCAGACCCCAGTTCACGTGTTGGCGCGTGTGGCAGAGGAGGGCGCCAGAGCAGGTCTCTGCTGTATGGAGTGTAGAGAGCTGTTCTCAAGTCAACAAGAGAAAGTTCGCCATCTGCTTGAGCTGCCCCACTCAGTGCCGGACTGCTACAGCACCGTCCGTAAGACTAGCAAGACCACACGGTTGTCTTGTTGTGGCATTTAGTTACATCTGTCGTGAAGTGAGTTGTTGAATCGCTTGTGCTGATAACGCGCCCGAATTGTCGTGTGTACAGTATCCACCGTTTTTGTGAAGCACAAGTTTCAAAACCGTGACAAACTAGTTTTTCGACACGTACACGACGATGAGAGGGGCGCAAGGGCAGTTTTGGTGCACATCGCAAATCATCGGGCCCTCTTCTTTCTTTTCCGTTTTCTCTTCCGCTTCCTCCTCAGAGCTCGTCGCCGACGTATCCGTCTCCACATACACAGACTTGCGCTCGGGAATGACTTGAATCAGTCTGCGCTTCATTGGCGGCACCGGCTCGCTCACTGCCTTGACCGGCTCATCCTTTGGCGGCTGGAGCAAGGCTTGAATCAGTCTGCGTTTCATAGGCGGCTGCGGCTCATCCTTTGGCAGCTGCAGCAGAGCACGCTTGACCGACTTGCGCGGGCGTCCTCGCTTGCGAAGCAGCTTGGGCGCCACATTTGATGGGATGCCGAGCATCTCCTTGGGTGGGCTCTGACCATACGGCACCACGATAGGCTCGCTTTCCACCGCCGACTGCTTGCGCTGGGGCGGTGGGATGGCGGCAGCCAGCGCGCCTTGCACCAAAGTCTTGCCGGCGGCATCGAGTGCATCGCCAACCGCAATGGCCAGGCCCGATGCCAGATCCGAGTCCTTTTTCTCGGTGGCCTGGTCAACGCTCTTCGCACTCATACTTGGTGGCGCACTGGCAGCAGGAGACAGAAGTGGGAAAAAGAAAACCAAATTCAGCTTCAATAAACTGATGAATGAGGATATCATTGAGATCCGGCCTTATATACCCTTCCATGATGGTAGCCAGTTGAAACCCACGACAGCGGTGATACAAAAAGTATAGGCAATGTGCACCACAGGTGTCAGTGCCGAACTTTTGCACACGTTTCTTATTGTGGGTTATGGGGTTGAAGCGTCGACTAATGTCGGCTGGTGGTGCTCGACCATAGCTGTCGAACCAGTCGTAGCTTGTGGGAGTGCGAAAAATGGCCAGCCAATGCGTGCCAGGCTCTCCCGATACGTCCGAGTTGAGTATTAGTCCAGTATTCACACCTGGTGTCGGTACACGGTCACGTGGAAACACGCCAATGCATTTTCTCGAAAGAAACTCATCGCGACGGATAGCGGTAAGGAGATGTCCGGTGTTCATTATTATCCGGAAAAATCGAACCACATATCACGATTCTTGCCAATGTACAGGATGGACTCGTACTCGTGGTAGGCGAGCAGCTTTATACCGCCGGCTGGCACTTGCGTCCCAAACTCGATGTTGACCGAGATGCTGCCCTCGCGAACCAGCTGCAGACCCATATCCGATGAATCGGGAGTGAGGTCGAAAACGTACACCGCAGTCCCCTTTGCGTAGTCCTCCATGGTTATGCCATTGCCTGTGCCCTCGGTCGACATATTCAGGCCCTCGAGCATCTGCGCATAGCTGCGGGAGAACTGCTGGTCGTTGTACTTCATCTCCAGGGGGTAGTGGGGGAAGGGCACCCCGCCTGCGATGAGCTGGATGCGCCGAACGTCGAATGACTTGAAGTTGAATGGGTTTGTGTTGAAGGTTCCATTGAACGCGTCGCGGCTGACGAATCCCAGCACAACGCGTCGTGGCAGCTGGCCGCTGCTCAGCGTCAGATTGTGAATGCGCGTGCGCCCGGCTTCGATGTGCTCCGACTTGACAATCGTGCGCCGAATTGGGTAGCGAGCCGCTTGAACCGCCAGTCGTTTCTCGAGCGCCAGCATCAGCGAAGGCAGCGGCTCAACCTTGCGGACGTACCACACGGCAGAATTGATGTGTGCCTTGTAAGCAACGTTGTTCGTCGACTGCAAATAGATGGCGTTGTTCTGGCGGTACAGCTCGAGGCGCACTTCCACGTTGTTCAGCAGGAGACGATCGGAGGGGAACGCGTCCGCAGACAGCCGTGTCACTAGCTCCACCTCCTTGCTGCCATTGACGAGCATGGCTCGTTTCTTGAAACCGCTGTTTGCAGCGGGGTGGTCGTGCGCGCCAGCAGTGTCGCAGTAGTAGCCGGCCGCTGCCAGCAAAGTGTCCTTGATTTGAGTTCCGTAGTTGAGGTGCGTCTCGAGGAATGCCTTGTAGTGGAATGTGTCGGCGCTGTCGTACACGAGCTGGGAGTCAAAATACAGCTTGACTTGCTTGAACAGCGATGTGGCTATGCAGTTGACAGGAGCCACCAGACAATCATCCGCATTCGCCGCCAAATCCAGATTACTCCCATCCTCCTTCTTCACACACATGCGTAGGTGTAGATAGGAATTGGCAAGATCCAGTAGCTCAGGGTCGCGCTCAACAGCAAACAGATAGGGACCAAGGTTGTTTCCAGCAGAGAGCGCATTTTTGGGGAAGCATGGGACGAATCTCGTTCCTACAATAGCTACTTGGGTAACGGGCAAGCTGAACACGTCCAATTCGGACTTGCTGCAAAGCTGCACATCTTTATCGATTAGAGCCATAGTACAAACTCAACGGCTTCTTTGCGGGAGCAGACTGACGCTTGCGTTTGGTCTTGCCTTTTATAGGGGTGACGGTGGGTTGACGCTTCTTCGTCTTGCCCAGACCCTTGCCCCGCTGTTGCAGCTTCTTGCCACCCTGACGAGCCAGCTTCCTCACTGCTTTGGCCCCACGTCTGCGCATGGACCTGTCTAGAGTCTCTCCCTCTAGTGCGTCGCTGGCGACTCCGACCCCCGCACGCAGCGCCTCTTTGCCCACCGCTTTGCCGATGGGTAGTAAGAAGCGAAGAACGGTTTGAAAGACGCTGCCGAGGCCAGCTCCGCGCTGGTACTGAATCCCACGATAGACTGGGAATGAACCGCCAAACTGTGCAGCCGAAGGTGCAACGAAAGCACAACGCATTCTATTCACATAGCACTTTTGCGCTTAAAGTGCAACTTCAAGTATACAGTGCCGAACGCGAACGGGACAGGGTTGCCGTTGGCGCTATTTATAGATACCTCGAGGGTAGAGAAACGCCGCACGGCAAGAGGTAGGTACTGGAGCTGGGCGAATTCGGCAAGGGTTTGATCACCATAGTCACCGCGAACCGGCACGATCTTCAGCAGACAGGTGCTCGTGTCACCAACGATGACTGGCTCGATGATTGGCAAGTAGACGTAGAGGGTGCTGAGACCGCCCTTTGGGTCGGGTGGGTAGTCTGAGATGTGCGTTCCCTCGCCAAACTCTTTATCCTTGAAACCGAGACTGTATGCGAGCTGCTCCGACAGGCGGATCTTTGTCAGCGGGCTTTCCACCGTCATGATGACTCGATTGGCCCCTTTGTTGAACTTGAGATTAAACGCACTCTGCATTCGTCTGTAGTGGCCGAATGCTCGAATCCCCACAGGGTCAGTGAACTGCTTGGCTCCCATCTCCTCTTCCAGACGCGTCGCCTTCTCTTTCCAATTCTGCATGTATGCAGCAAGGGTGGCTAGAACGATCTGTCTGGCGCTGCTGTAGTGGTTGTTGGGCACGTCGACGACGGTCTTGTGGGAGTCCTCATAGAGGAGAAAAGCTCTCGGCGACGCCACGGGGGGCGGCGTGCGGCGCTCGTCCACAACCGTGTACCGATCGCGGTCAGCTGGCTCATTGAGTACAAAGTCGGCACCAGTGTACTCCAATGTACACTGGTAGAGTGTGTGGTATGTACATGGGTACATGAATTCCACGAGCGCCACAGACCACTGACCATCCAGATCAATCGTGTATGGCAGGTTCACGTGAAAGTTGGCAATGCCTCCACCGCCTCCAGTAGTGTTGCTGGGCAGCGTAAGGTAGAAGTCGCTGTTCATTTCTCGAGTCTTGGGTTAGGGAGCAAGTAGCCAACTGCGCCACTCACAACAGCGGTCCAGAGACGGGTGTCGTGGGGGCGCAAGGTGATGTTGACCAGAGCGGTGATTACCAGCAGGTAAATGAGAATCACTTGGGCAAAGAAGACTATCTGCTTGCGCGGATAAGTCTTGCTGCACCACAGCCAGCGAGAGCGACCACTAGGAGTATCAGGATCACCGCCAGCACTATCCATGAGTCAGGGCCGACGCCGCGACCCTCTCCTTTTAGGCAGTTGAGGAGGCTTGGCAACACGGGATAGCTCCGGTTCGTAGAAGAAGCCGACGATGGACTCATCCGAAAAGTCCACCAGCTTGTATGTGGGTGGTCTGCGGTTGTGCAGCTGCGACGCTACCTTAAATACCTCCTGGGTATAGTTCGGTGTGAAGCCTTTGTGCCCAACACGACGTCTCTCGTTGCTGATGCGCACGAGATCTCCAACCTTGTACTTGAACTTGGGCTCTGGCGGTAGGGTGCTACCGAACAATGCAGCTTTCACTCGCTCTTCGTTCTCGAAGCTGACATCGACAGGGCGGTATCCAGTCGCAGTGTGAACAGTGGCGTTCAGTCCTGCAATGACCTTTGGCAGCACATCCACGTACTTGAACGTTTTGGTCAGCGTAAAGTGCCGCCACAGTTTATTCTTCACTGTACGGATGGCTCGTTCCGCAATGCATGCTTTGACATCCGGCGAAGTGGCAAAGTGGTGTTGTATTCCTTGTTCGGCCATGAAACGGTGAAATTGGCCTTTGAATTCATTGCCAGAGTCTGTAGTCAAGAAAAACGGGCGACGGCCAGTTCGTAGAATCAGCTTGAATGCTTGTAGTATGGTAGTGGGTTTCTTGTCTTTGACTGGCACTGCAAAAAGAAACTTGCTGAGCACGTCGATGCAGAGAAGAATGTACGAGTGTCCAACATTCCACTTCTTCAGCATGTGCAGGTCTATCAGATCTGCCTGCCAATCACAGTCCAGTCCAGTTGTTAGAACGCGGTTGCGTGGAAAGTTGTGTCGGCGAGGCTTGTGCAGAGTGTATACATCCTGGGTAGCCAGGTAGTCTTTCACATTGCGTAGAGTGACACTGCCCAACTCTCGCTTTGCCACACGATACAGCGTTGCACAACTACCAAGATATGCGGGTGAGGTTGGATTCAAGTAGAACTTATCCAGATTCATTTACTTATAGAGTGTCAACCACTTGTTTCTACCACTACCAGTCTGATCGCGTCTATCACGCTTGAATGTTCCTTTTGTACCCCTGGGGTTGGGTATGCGGTATCTCGGTATGCGTGATGTGGTAGCAATCGCCGATGAGGATGTAGAAAGTCTTGAGGTCGAGGACGATGCAGGTGTAGCGCCGTTGTCAACCGCGAAGAAGTACTTGCTGGCTAATGCAGTGTCAGGCACGTTGTGCATGAGTAGCTGCTCGCGCCACTCTTGCCAGCCGGGTGGCGGTTGGCGTTTGAGGTCTCTCACAGTGTGGTTGAACAGCTGCACGAGATTCGATCCTGGTACAGCACGTCCGTCCACGATGAGCTCGTTGCGCTCATTGAACTTGAGCTTGTCAGTCATCAGAAAGTCGACAAGAGATGCTGCAGCAGCTTGCCTCGAAACCGGCGCGTCGTGCAGCAGTCTCTGGATGGGTAAAGACGGGCTCTTGTCTTGCTTAGGCTTTACCTTTTCGAATTGCACCGGAACTGGTCTTTCACTTGCTTGTTTCACATCGAGGAACTTGGCTAGAGCGCTCTGGTACAGCAGAGCCTTGACATCGTCTGGCGCGTCGTGATTGGCCATTATCGTCTGCAGCTCTTTGTCGAGCGCCGACAGGTGTTGTTGTATTGCGGGTGGCTTCGGCGCCGTCGGCGCAACCGCCAGCTCGTGGGGTACGAGCGTGTACTTATCCATTCACCTCCCTGTCAAGGCTTGAAGGAGAAACGCAGCCACAATTGGGGCGACAATCGCTGCAGCGATGCCTCCACCCTTTTGCTGGAGCAGCACACGCTTCTTGTTCAGCGGCACAGTCTTGGAGGCGATCTTTCGCACTGCGTTGCGGTGCTTGTGCAGATGAGCCTCCTGCTCGCTCGTCAGCTTCACGTTGCCCGAGCAGATGTTGTGACAGCACTCTGAGATGCACTTTAGACAATCCAAGTCGGCGCACTGAAGCAGAGCTTTCCGCGTTTTGGGGTTTGCGCTACTCAAGTGACGCAAAAAGTGTGCGTGCTTCTTTAGGCGCGATTGCATAGTGGAGACGCACACAGAGCACCATAGCCCTATTTATACTTTCGAACGCAGCACGTACACAACACACTCCTCTCCAGGAAAGATTCGACTGCGCAGGCGCAACTTGTCATCGGTCGTCTGAGTCATATCAACAAGTAGATTACGAGTGGGGTTTGCTGGTGGCATCCTGGAACGCTTCGACAAAGTGTTTAGCTGCCTTGGGGTATAGCTGGCGTCCGAGGTTTGCAATCTGCAGCTTGTCTGACGGATTCTTGAATAGCACAAGGTGTGTGCAGGAGAGACGCATGGTTCTCTGGCCTGCATAGAAAATGTTCTGAGTCAAATAGACAATAGAGATGTTGAGGTGGTGACTGCCACGCGTGAACAGCGCTGTAGCCGAGTCCCCCATCTCTTGCATCAGGTCGTCGAAAACCAGTAGTTTTGCAGTGTGCGGATCCTTTCGAAGCTCTTGCATCTCCGGCATACCCTTGACCATCTCCACGTTTCTGGGTAAACCGTGGGCAACCGACTGTGCTTCTCCATAGCACCATATGATGCGTTGAAATGGCTTAGTGAACATTTTGTCCGCGTGCTTTAGCAGCTTTAGCGTCCATTGAGTTTTGCCGCTCTGACTCGGCCCGGAACAGCAAATACGACTAGGCACCTCAAACGGAATCATCATTGTCAACCATCAGGTGAACTGGAACTATTTATAGTTTTGTAACGGTGTTGAATGGTCAAATGTACTGTATGCACACTCTATGCAGTCATCTTTGACCGTACTGTTCAAATCCACATTTAACGTGATGTATGCAAATTTTTTCTACCGTAACCTGTTTCTGAGGGTTCATTGTGTGTTTGTGCAGTGTGTCGTTCGCGTCAGTCGATATCAGCAGCTCTCTCTGTCTCTCGTCTCTCTCTCTCTCTCTCTCTCTCTCACTCACTCTCTCTCTCTCTCTCTCGCACACTCTCTCTCTCTCTCTCTATCCTCCGGTCGCCACCAGCGTCAGCCGGTTCAGGCAGAGTCGGGTGAGCGTTTTTTTTTGTCTCGCTGCTCGTTTCACAAATTCATGCGCTTAATATTTGACCCCATCTCCTAACACTAACGTTTTGCTGTGTGTCCCCTCCCCTCCCCCCATTCAGGGTGATTCAATTAATAATTGCGTGATAACCATTTTTTCATGTTGCGATGATGTTGCGATGCTTCATGCAATGCTATTTTCATGTATAAAGCACACGCGGTTGAGCACATGTGTAGCACCGGAGCACACGCGTTCATGGTGGGGGGGGGGGGGATCGCCAATCACCACAAGGTTGTCAAACACGACATGGTGTATAAAGCACACGCGCTTGAGCACAGAAGCACAGGAGAAGCACAGGAATAGCACAGGAGAAGCACAGGAGAACACGCGCTCAGTAGCCGTAGGGGAGGGTTTTGCCGTCGCCAGTCACCACACGCTTGTCGAACACCACCGAGTACCGCTTGGAGTAGGGCGTCGTCACGAGCTGGTAGTCGGACGAGCGCGCAATGCGGGGGTACTCGATCGTGACCTCGCCGTTGTCGTTGAACTGCTGGAAGTTGTGGACCAGGTCGCGGAGGGTGTCGAAGTTCAACTTCTGGGCGGCGCTGTGATTGAGGGTGAATCCGCGGATTTTGACGATCGTCTTCTCGCTGCCGTCCTTGTGACTGCGCAGTCGGAGTCCGTAGTTCTTCGGGCCGGCGCCAACGTACTCGAGCAGCTTGTAGCCCTCGATCTCGTCCGTCATCTTGCCGAGCGTCTCGCCATAGGGGATGTTGTCGCCCGGCTGCTCGAGCAGGATGCAGCTGTCCGTGTCACAGTAGAAGGCGCGCTCCCCGAGCCTGTCGAGGATGGCCAGCAGCTCGAGGCGCGCCCAGCAGGTGACGAAGGAGGCGACGATGACGTTGGTGAACGGCGCCTGCTGGACGAAGTCGTCGGCGCGCTTGTGGTCCACCAGAATGACGTCCTCGCTGATGACGCGCACATCCTGGACCTCGACTTGGGGGTCGTTCATCAGCTTCACCAGGCTCTCCAGCTCGGTCAGGAACTCGCGCGTCACGAGGTTTCCGCGCTGGGCCAATTTTCCCCAACTAAAAACAAATTCAGAGATATATGAGGTACTGTAATAACCTCAAAAAATGGGGTGTACTAAATGGTGGGGTAGTGTCAGCAGATTGTAGGAAATCAAAGGAATTGAGCAAGGCAGGGGGCTGGCAATGGGGATAGAGAATGGGCAAAAAAGAACTTACAGGGAGTTGAGCATGAGCTTGGAGAGCTGGCGAGCGGGGGCGTTGTAGGCGATGCGGTCGGTGTCCAGGTCGATTCCCTCCTCGCGCTTGACTTGCTCGACGTACTGGCGCTTGAGCTCGTCCGTCGTCGCCCAGCCGGGGTAGCCGCTCGCCTCCAGCTTCAGCTTGAGGAAGGCCGAGATGTACTCGGAGAAGATGCCGGTGGTCTGGTCGACGCCGTCGTACTCCATCGAGTCTTCGTAGTGGTAGACTTCGAAGACCTCGACGACTTGGTAGCCCCTGTCGATGGCGGCGAGCAGCTCGGGGGTGCAGTAGGTGCCGACCCACGCCCTCTCCTCGTCCGTGTGCTCGCACGCCTCCGTCTGGTGCGCGCACATGCAGGTGCGGCACAACCCGAAAAGGAGCTTGTCCTTGGTTCGGTAGGGGAGCACTAAAAAGACACCAATATAGCGCGGTTGGGTCGGCGGGGGCGGTGGCAGCGGCGTACCCGGGATGTAGAGGCGACGGGGGGCGAGCACGCGAGCCTTGATGATGCCAAAGTAGCTGCGGAAGTCGCCAAAGTCGCGCGTGAGCACTTGCGGCTGGCCGACGGGGTAGCGCCTGTACTTGTTGACGAACGGGTACAGGGAGACAAAGTCTGAAAAGTGTCAATTGTAGCAGTTGTCTGCAGTGTCGACGCGCGCATACTCACCGACGTAGGCGCCTTTCTCGTCTTCGGCAAACTCCTTGTGCATCTGGAAGGTCTCGACCCGGCCGCCGTAGAGTGCGTCTCTGGGGACGATCGGCTCCACCACTTCGATCTTGTCGAATCTGGCGCGCTTCTCGGGGTCGCTGGCGAGGGCGGCCGTCCACTCGTGCTCCCAGACGCTCTCGAGTCGGTAGCCGCTGCTCTGGATCTCCGCCGCTCGGCTCATGGTGCGCTGGAAGGCCTCCTCGACCGTTTCGCCGCCAGCTGGCACGAGCGCGGTCCGGTCGGGAAAGCAGGTGGGGCAGCCGTGCCAGCAGCATCCGTTGAACTCGACCACGGTGTTCGTCGACTCCTCGAACCCGTCGACACGGAAGCGGCCGATGCACTTCTCTTGAGTCGAGTTGCCAATGTGCTGGATCTGGCGGCCCTCGAAGACGTTCAAGTACTGCATGTACTTCTGGGCCACCATGGACTGGCGGTCGCGGTGGCGCAGGCCGTTGGCGGGGAGCAGGCCGATCTTGTCCTCGGGCATATAGCGAGAGCGATAGACGGCCATGCAGGCAGAGGCGATGGTCGTGGACGAGGCAAAGGGGTTGACGCCAGTGCGCTCCTTGAACTCCTGCTTGAACTTGAAGACCGCCTCGCGCAGGATGGTGACGTCCTGGATGCAGTAGTCGACCACCTCCCTGGCCATGTCGAACTCGCGCCCTTCCTGTTCGCCCAGCCAGTCGAGAAGCTCCTTGCGCGCCGCCCCCTTGAGCTGGTCGGCGCCGTACATGTCGGGGGGGAAGAACTGGCCGCGGTAGTGGCGGTTGGCTCTGGTGAAAGCCAAGTAGGGAAAGTGTCCCTTGGAGCCAGTCGCCAGGTCGAAGGACTTGGGGAGGGAGCTCAGTGGCATCGGCATGAAGGCGTTGGTGTCCTTGATGACCACCCCGTCGAGGTCGAGGCTGAGAACCTTGAGCGCCTGATTCAGAATCTTCGGTCCGACGCCCCGTTCTAGCAGCCGAGCCAGCAGGAAGATGGTGTCGTAGCCGCGGGCATTGTGCGCGAGCCAGACGCCCTTGTTCTTGCCATTGAACATAAAGTCCAGAAGCGAGTCGACCGGGCGCTCGTCCGTCTCGTCGTTGAAGATGACCTGGTGGGGGCCGTCGCAGTGCTCGCAGTGCTGCTCGGCGGCGTCCCACTGGCCGTTGCACTCGTCGGTGGCGCGCTGGACGACGATGATGGCAGGCTCGTGGTAGTAGACGCCCGGCTTGCCCTCCACCTCCCGGTCTTGATACGACTCGACGTCGAAGATGCAGTAGAGGCCCGGCCCGTCCTTGCCCTCGACGTCGATGCGTTGGACGTAGCACTCGTGCTCCTCCTTGGCCGCATACCGCTTCTTGCACTGCCCGCACTTGGTCATGCCGCAGTGGTGGGTGTTGGTGCGGAGCTTGAAGTGGCCGCAGTCGGGGCAGATGCTCCGCTTCTGACAGGTCGACAGGCCGCCCGCTTGTCGCCAGGGCTCGCGGTGCCGCGCGAGACAGACGGCGCTGGGGAAGTTGACGCCGCAGTCGTCGCAGTGACGGAATGGCAGGGCGTCTGGGGCGCACTGCTGCGGCCTGAGACAGTACTTGCAGGTGGTGCGGCAGTGGTGCTCCCACTGCTTGTCGTAGCCGGCGTTGCAGTCGTGGCAGAAGAATTTCGAGTCCCTAAACAATACCGAGGATTATATGGGGGGGGGTTGGGAACAATGAAATACTTACATGAATTTCGGCATGCTGCGGATGAGAGTCGCGTGCCCGTCGTGAATGAGGATGTTGACTTGGAGTCTGCCGACGCCCGGGCCTTTGAAGATGAGAGTCGGCCGCGAGCGCTGCACCTCCCAGATCTTGAGGTCGAGTTCGGCGGTGGTCTCCTGAATCCGCTGGGCCGCGTCCAAGCCGTAGGGTCCGTCCGTCGGCAGGCCGCAGCGTCGCGCCAGCTCGATCGCCTCCTGTCGCTGGGCAGTGCAGCGACTTTTGTCACCCTTTTTCAAAGTGTCGTAGTGGCGCTGAGCTTGTGTCGACTCGCCGCGGCGCACATACGCGAGGCCCGTGACAATGGCTCTGAAATAACACACCAATATAACCAAAATTATCCATAACATTGCAAATATACCAATATTTGCATGGGAAAATCACCTAGTGAGACAGCGCTGGTCGTCCGACTCAATGGCCAGGAAGCTGCGGTTCGACTGGGTGCTGAGCCACTGCTTGACGTTGAGGATGACCTTGCCCTTGCCTCCGACCCTCGGCAAGTCGATGCTCGTCACGTCCAGCTCCAGGCCACTGGCGTCGGCGATGCGGTTCGACTGCAGTAGTAGCTCCACGACGCCGATGACGCGCTCCACTGACAGCTTCTCCTTGGGTGCAAAGGGGACCAGACCGCCACGCTCGAGCAATGGATGGTTGATGGTGACGCCGAGCTGCGCGGTGGCAGACGAGTGAGCGGCGGCGGTCACCAAAACCGACTCGAGCGCGCGCGGCAGGTCGCGGGCGATGACAAACTGCTGTGGCTCCACGGAGATACGGTAGGTGTGGCAGTCCACGTGGAACTTGGCCGACTTGGCGATGCCGCGGTCCACGATCTTGAATGGGTCCTGCCCTCGGCCTCCCTGCTGCTCGGGCTTGTCCTTGAAGAAGAACTCCCAGAAGTGCGCAGGCAGGGGGGGAGCGACTTGGTTGATGAAGAGCTCGCCATATCGGTCGATGATGGCGCCTTGGAGGTGAGGAAGCCAGCGATAGCTCTTCACATTCACTAAATTGACTAATTCAGAAAAATTGCACTTTAGGCGCTCCATAGCTGCCAACTGAAGTTTAGCCGAGATATCGCGCTATTTATACGATAAAAACTGGGCGGTGATTGGCTGTTGGCTGAACATGTTTAAACATGCTTGATATACTGATACGCAATGTAAAAATGCGGGAAAATTTTTAATGGGGCACGCACGCACGCACGCACTCGGAAAATTGCGGGAAATTATTTAATGGGCGCACGCACGCACGCACTCGGAAAATTGCGGGAAATTATTTAATGGGCGCACGCACGCACGCACGCACGCACGCACTCAGAATAAAAGGGGAAAATTATTTAATGGGGCGCGCACGCACGCACGCACTCGGAAAATTGCGGGAAATTATTTAATGGGCGCACGCACGCACGCACGCACGCACGCACTCGGAATAAATGGGGAAAATTATTTAATGGGCGCACGCACGCACGCACGCACTCGGAAAATGTGGGATAAACCCCTACCCCGCCAGGGTAAAATTCGGGATGTGTGTTGTGGAATGCGGTAATCAATGTGTACATGTGTGAATGTACAATAATCATGCAGGATGGGTGACAGCGACGATGCCGGCTGGACGACGGTGTCACGCAAGAAGGGTCCGCTCCGGCCCGTCCAGAACACCACCAGCACCGCCACCACCACCACCACCACCACCAGCACCACCACCAGCAGCAGCAGCAACAGCAGCAGCACTCCCAAGCCGCTCTACCGAGCCGGCTGGGGTCGGGCCCCCCCACCCAGGCCCCCGCCCGCCCGGCTGCTGCTCCTGAGCGACGAGTGCGGCAGAAAGATCGTCGGCTTCAACGTCGAGCTGCTGCCCCGCATGCTGTTCAAGCACCGCTACCATATGTTCGTGCACCAGGGCAAGTCGCTGCAGTTGCTCAGCGGTCAAGCCGCCGTTCTCGCACTGGCCGCCCTGGTGCGAGACGGTGAGCGAGCGCTGATGGTCAACGGACAATTCCACATCAAAGGCCACATGGACAAGTGCGTCGGCGTGGACCAGTTCGGCAGCCTGACCGCCGCGCTGAGCACCACATGGCGCGTGGACCGCGGCAGCATCGAACTCACCTCCATGATGCCGTCGGCGTGTCCCAACCTCAGATGTGTCATCTGTCCGACGCTGAACAGCAGCAACTACGCAATGCTGGTCGACCACAACGCCACGCCCTGCTGCGTCCCATCCAAGGCCCCGGTCCAGATGCCACTGCTGCCGGCGAACACCCCGACCATCACCATTCCGGCAGCCATGGCGTACCTGCGCAGCGTGCCAAAGCAGCTGCCGGAGCCGGAGGAGCAGATCGACTGGGCCATCCAGAGAGGCCGCTGCCTGCACGACCCTTCGTGCGGGGCGCCTCTCTGCACCTCCATCACCACCGACCGGCCGGCGCAGTTGTGCCTCTACCACCACCTGGTTCGCGTGGTGAAGGGGCTTCGGCAGTATCCATCGACGTTGGGTACGAAGCCCTGGGCCAAGCCTGCCTTCTACTGCGGCGGCGTCAAGGCTTTCGATCTGCGCAAGAGCCAGTGGTGGCACCCGGCGGTGCCCGGTTGCACGGCGGAGTTCTTCAAAGAGCAGTTGGAGAGAGGCAGGATCACCGACACCGGCGAGGGCTGGCACTTCCTGTAGCTGGCCGCACCGGTTGCCCCCCCCCCCCCATACCAACCCAACGGCCCTTTTCAGGGCCACCCAAACCGGTTCGAAATGTGCAATGTTCTGGAGGGGGGGTTGTTAGCGGTGGTTGGGTACGACGCCGTTGCACATGCGCGCACTCACGTACCAGTCGATGGTGTGTTGACTGAGTTGAGTACGTGTGGCAATCTGATGAATGCCAAAGACGAGAGATTCGCCGCATTGGGTGCGTGCTGATTTCACACCGTGCTCGGTAGCCGCCAATCTGGAAATGGTAGTTTGCTTTATTATGGCCGCCCCTACATTTTCTTAATACAGCGCGCACGCGGTACTAATGTTTCGCGTAGCGCTCGCCAGGCAGCGCTATGCAGGTTTTCTTTGTCGGCCGCTAGGGGGCGTGCAAGTTTTCTTTACTGCCCGCTAGGCAACACACGCGCTGATTGGTTGCCCGGGAACGTGCCGAAAGTTGGTGTGACTATACATGACAATGCATTCAACGTTACAGCCGCCCTCGTACTCATCCCTGGTTGTTTGCCATGCTAGAATAAGTACATATACCGCACAAATTTGGAGGGGAGCAAAGTTAAAAATCGAGGACACCCGCGAGATGCCGGCCAAGTTGCGAAGGAGCAAGTCTACGCCCGCCCTCTGGCGTCCGGAACCGACGTCCAAGCTGCACCTGGCCGGACGACGTTTGGTGGTGCCTGCCGGCAGTCTTTTCGTGCTGGGCCGTCGTCGGTTGCTGCTCCACCGTGCGTGCAAGATCGTGCTGCCAAGCCGCCAGGTTGTGGTGTGGCAACAAGGAGTCGTGCCGACGTTCTGCGCGGGACGCTGAAGGCCTTCTGCATCCCCCCCCCCCCATTACCAACCCAACGGCCCTCTTCAGGGCCACCCAAACCGGTTCGAAACCTGCAATGTGTGGGCGGTTTACACCGCTGGTCGGAGACGGCGTGTCGCAGACGTCAAACATTCTGGACCGTCGGACACTGTACGCACACGCACGCACGCTGCCGACATCGACCGGGCGCGACTCCAAGACAAGCGTGGCGAGTGGACGGGCGACACCGACATGCGGAGACAAGTGGCGAGCGCACAGGCGACACCGACAGGCGCGATTCCAAGACAGGTGGCGAGCGCACAGGCGACACCGACAGGCGCAGACATGCGGCGAGCTGACGGGGGACACCGACATGCGCGACTCCAAGACAAGCGTGGCGACACCTGCGCACGACGAGACCTGTCGACGGGGCGACGGTGCGTTGCTTGCCTGCCGAGGTCGAGACTGCAATAGAGGGTGGGGGGCGGTTGTTACCACCGGTTGGGCGCGACGCCAACGCGCGCGCGCACTCACGTAACTGTCGATGGCATGTCGAATTTGACGGCGTCGTCATCTCGCGTCCTCCTGAATCGACACGGCGGCGTGGTGACGAAAAACTTACATGCGGGCGCGATGACTCCTTGCTGTTGCGGGCGCACGCGCGATGATGACGGCCATTCCCCACTCCGCGACGAATTGCAGCGCTAAAAAATTAGCGGCTGTATATTGAATGCGGAGATACAGTAGACTACGTACCGAAACAGCAAATGCGGAGATACGGTAGACAAGAAACACGCATCTTAAACTTGCGGGAAATGCAGACGGCTGCTGGCGCAGCGCAGCTGCGGCGGTTACTGTTGGGATGGCCGCCGCTGGCGGCCTCCCAACAGCACCCTCCCCCACCTCACCAGGGTAGGGGGAGGCCCCTCGGCTCACCTAAACGAAAGCGGCTACCGTAATCGCCAAGAAAAATGAAAAACGCGACATACCGTAATCTTGCCCCGCCCCCGCGGGGGGGGGGGTGTTACTACTTACGTGTATACCTGTACAACCCCACTGCTGTAATTATGTATTAAGGAAAAATTTGCAGGCGCCTGCAAAAAAAGGTGAATATGTGACGCTCTTTTGTTGGAGCCCAGTTTGAAAAAGAGGGGTATCAATTAAGGCATGCCTCATTTAAGTGTAGCCACTTATGCTTTGCAGCTGATCAACTTCAGTTTGAACAAACCGTGTATAAAAACCGAACCAAACGCAGCAACACGTCACATATTCGGCATTTTTTTGTGTTCGCGTGCATGGAAAGGAGCAGTGGCAATTATAGGACCTAACTGGACTGGAACACTCTGCATTCGCATATGCCACATGACTAAACGCCACGTGGTTGCGAGACAGGCAGGAAGGACCCCAGGGTCTTGCACATGGACCACTATGCAGACGTACGCACGCACGCACGCACCCAACCACGCACGAACGCACGCACGCACGCACGCACGCAAACACGTTGCATAGGAGCAGTGCGTTATTGGGTGAAATGCCAAAAAGGGAATGACGAATGGAGCCAGTACAGCCAGCCAGCCAGTATGTATGTACAGGGTGTCCCAGGGGCTTGGAGCCGACTTTGACCGCTCGCCACTCGCTTCCATGTCGGCCAATCTTCTTGAAATTTGGACATGTTATACCTTAAATCTTTATTTAGATACGTGCAAAGTTTTAGCTTGTTTCCCTGTCGTGAGAAAAAGTTTTGGTTTTGTGTAATTCGCCTATGCGTTTTTACCGTTTGTGCATACTGTAAAGCACTTTATCAAATTGTCTTTTTGGTGCCGAAAATGGCTGAAGGTGGAGGAGTGCTCTCTTTAGACAAGAAATTTAGGTTTAGGTTGAATTCAGCGTGATTCAGGTTTAGAGATGGCTCACACAAAAAAATGCCGAATATGTGACGTGTTGCTGCGTTTGGTTCGGTTTTTATACACGGTTTGTTCAAACTGAAGTTGATCAGCTGCAAAGCATAAGTGGCTACACTTAAATGAGGCATGCCTTAATTGATACCCCTCTTTTTCAAACTGGGCTCCAACAAAAGAGCGTCACATATTCACCTTTTTTTGCAGGCGCCTGCAAATTTTTCCTTAATACAGTGTTTTTTCGTAAGACAAACATCGATGTGTAAAACCTATACAGGCACACACACGCACGCATGCAGCCATGCACGTACACATGCATGCACGTACGCACGCACGCATGCATGACATATGTACCATGTGGTATGTAGCATGTTCGGTAGAATCCCTCGAGTGCAGTAGGAGCCACTCATCATATAGAATGTGAGCATGTGGATTGAAACTAGGTACACATGTATTTTTCATTGACCAAAGTTGTGCACAACTAATTGTCATGCAAATGATACAACGCAGGATGACCTGTCAGCAAATGGCACAGCATGCAGAGAAACTACAAACAAAAAGGCACTGCGGATAATTGTGTGTGCGTGCGTGCGTGCGTGTGCAGTTGTGCTATATTGCTGCATCGTAGCATAGTGATGTAAAGAATCAAAATGATCGCTATAACTAGGCGGTCAACTTTTGTGTTTTAGCCGAGGTGATGCGACGTACCCACATCGAGTTTTTTTGTGAAGCAGCCCATTTGATGGTGTGCGTGCGTGCGTGCAGATCTGCAGCGCTATATTGGTGCGTCGGAGCTTAATGGTGTAAGGAATCAAAATGATCTACACGTGGAGGCGGTCATCTTTTGTGTTTTAGCCGAAGTGATCCGAGCTACCAATATCGATATTCATCGATTATCTCGGAAGTGAAATTATTTTGGTGCGTCGGAGCGTGTCGACTCCAAGGAATGAAATGTTCGTCATCGAAAGACAATCAACGTTATTATTGATGTTAATGCCCTCCGACGTAACCACACCGAAATATCGCCATTTTTCGTTTTCGGTATAATGGGGAGAGGCATTTTGGTGCGTTCAATTTGGTCCAATTGTCCAAAGGGGTCTATTCCAGGTCATGCCGAACAACTTTTTCCTTTATAGCAAAGCTCTGTGATAAGCCGTTAGCGCGCCTATTAAGGACAAACTTTTTGGCAGATATTTTTAATTGCTAATAACTCATTATCAGGGGCGAAGTTTTAGGTTCAGTGACTGGGCATAAACTTTCCATAAGAAACTGTTCAAGGAAATCAAAAAAAAATTGGGGGTTAATTGGGCACTTTTTCGAGATTTACTCTTGGTGGAAACCACCCCAAAAAAACGACTATGTCCGAAAAAACGCATAAAATCGGCGATATCTCGAGTTTGGTAGGACGCAGAGACGATTCCTTTGGTACGCAAAATTGCCATCATGGTTCGCTTACACATGCCAAGTTTCATTCCAATTGCCCACGGCACTAGCGAGTGGCGCTCCAAAAACTGGGAGGAGAACACGAAAAAAAAAGACACTTTTCGGGAACATTTTCGGGCGTACCCCCTTAACGCGCAGCAATACTGCAACGCGCTGTGGCACGTACGGTCCCCCGATGAGTGCGCTTCTTTTGACCCATAACGCGCCGAAATCGGTTCAGCCAATCAAAAGTTATAGGCGATCAAAAATCCGAATTCTCGCGCGCGCAAGTCGTCACATATTAGGGTTGTACGCTGACGCGTACACCCTGATAAGACAAGTGATTGCGGGACCCAGATCTGTTATAGGTGTTTGAGGACACAGGCAAACTGGTTCTTGAGCGGGTCAAACCGGCAGACCATGGCACTTACATCTGCAGGGCTGTGAACAGAGCTGGAGTTGCAGAGAAGGCTATTGGACTCTCCGTCATTGGTCGGTTGTGTCGATGGACTGTCTTTGGGTGTTGTTGTGAACTATGCATACCTTACACTGCGTGTTTGCGTGCATCTGTGTTTGGACACATGCAGTATCAAACCCAAAATATTACGCAGAAGGAAAATTGCAACGATGAAACGTCTGCAAGACTAAACAATTCTTAAAACTATAGCAAAAATTGAACTCAGCTAAACCTGGAAGTCTTTTACTTTTCCAAACTCTCTTTGGATACTCGAGGTAGTGGATGATGTACTGGTCCCAGGGACTATCCATACGAATCTGCCTAGAGTCTTAAAGTGAAATCCTTCACGAGCGTGTTTTCCTTTATGTACTCTACACCCTGCTCCACACTATAAATACCCAGATACATATCATGCACAAACAGCAGCAGCTCGTCTTCAACTGTGGAATTATGAGAGCGCATTCAGTGTCGCCAACGATGCCGGAAGCGAATGTCACGACCACAGAAGGTGTTCTGCTCGAGCAGCCATTCAGCCTGTACTGCCCCGTCCACTCGAGCCCCATTCCACAGGTATGTTGTACCTAGTATACACTTGGTTTCCCCTGCGTAAAGTCATCCATTGTGCATCCTGTAGATCACCTGGGAGTTCAACTCGACGGTTCTGGACGCTCGGCCGGACGGCCACGTGCAGTTCTCAGAGGACAGGAGGAGAGTGCACCTGAAGGAGGCTCGGAGCACGGACGCCGGCGTCTACCGATGCATCGCCAGGAACCCCGCTGGCGAGGCGGTGAAAACATTTGAAGTGGAAGTCCTTGGTGAGCCCTCATCGTACATGCTGTACTGTAGTACTTAAGCATGCGCATACAATAGGAAGGAGAGACGATCGTGGTCTTTACCAGTGATGATCTTTGACTAAAAAAGAGTTCTACGCTACTCTACTCGCACGGTTGTACAGTACATATTTTCGAAGTATTCGAACACGTACGTGATGGGTTTCCGTGTGGTCAAATTTTGTACTGTGAAATTCCAGTGCCGCCTATCCTTGACGAGTCCAAGTGGAATCGCGCAGTTCTTGCGCCAGTCAATTCTTCTGTGACATTTGGCTGTCCTGTAGCTGGCGCGCCAGCACCCAACGTCACTTGGCTAGTCAATGGAGACCGTTTGATCGACAACTCTATTGAGGGAGTGACGCTTGCGAAGACTGGAGAGGTCGGGACGAGAGCACGCACGCACGCACGCACGCACGCACTGTGTTTTAAGTTTTAATATTAATAATCGATTGTCATGTTACAACACGTTGCAGATCTCGATTGGGTCCGTAGCGTCCGAGCACGCTGGACGTTTTACGTGTACAGCCAGCAATAAAGCCGGTTCACTGGACATGGATGTGGTTCTGCATGTTCAGGGTTTGTCCTTTTGGTCGGTTTTGAATGCCAAATACCGCGGAATATGTGTTTCTATTCTCTACAGACACAACTTCACAGATTTGTCAAACAGAACGCACAGCAGTAGACAAGAAACTCGCGGCACACACGACGAAGCTACGTGTTGTACGTGGGAAGCAAATGACAAAATTGAATAACGACCTCCTCAGTGGGAACTGTTTTGACACATAACGTCTGGGGAGTACATGAATCGCATGCAACTGTTCGTACCGACAGTAAACGACACCAAAATGTCTATTGTCTCACTCGACGCAAAGATGTTCGAAGTTTTTTCTTCGAGTTGGATTTTCATTGTTCTGCAGCCTTCATTTTCGCCTAAACAGCGCACAGTGTGCTAGTGAGAATCTGTTTTCGGACAGATGAGAAGAATCAAGATGCAATAAGTGTGTATCAACTATGTAATTTCTTGAGTAGACTGTGACGCTGTGAACTCAGACGAAAGCCGCCTAATCCAAGTTATTGGAGTGTGCCCACACCATCTTCTCGTCTCATTGTGTATAACTGTGTTGGCAACTGTAGTCAACTACAACAACTGCAAGCTCCCGACCAGAATAGCCTGTTCTTGACGATCGAGCAGGCGGCCCAGTCCCACGCAGCAGCTGGCGCCCGCCCTGGCGCCGCACAGGAGACAGCCGAAGGTCGTCAGCAGCTCGATGACGAGCATGGCCAGCAGCGTCCAACTCACCCAACCGCGGCCCGTCTCGTCTTGTCCTAGAGAGTATCCATTATGTACCGCCGCAGGCACAGTGGCTGGCCATTCGTTGTTCGAACAGTTGCTATTGCCATCGAGCCGTTTGAAGGAGTTGGTCGCTGGCCCACCACGAGTTCGCACAATCCTCCACCCCCCCCCCACCCCCACAAAGGCACCAGTTTCCAGCCTCTCATTTATCCAGTCCACATGATTCGATCGTCAAGTGCCACTCCCGAAATCCCAGAAATGTGTCGACATTGCGTCCACTACACTCTCGAGTGTTTCCCGGACGATGCTTAGATACCGAACGTCCTCCAATAGTGCTCTCCTCTCCAATTGATAGCGCCTCAGGCATGAAGAGGTTGAACTTGAAGGTGCAATGCATACAGAGAGTAAATACCTACCTGCGCACTTGGGGACACTATTGGGGGATCCTAAGGCATCCTTCCGGGGTTCATCCCAGCACAGCCAGACCTTCGTAAAGATCATTGACTTGACTCGACAGCATGTGGACGCCGTAATAGACGATGCAGAATGTGACCAGCTGCAACAGCGTCTGGAAGCAGACGGCCACCATGTAGGGCACGACCAGTCCGTACGAGCGACGCTGGCCGCTAAAACGAACGCACCGCAATAGCGCATTATTGCAACGGAGGCGGGTAAACACTCGAGTAGCACTACTAGCAAGCGTCGAAATGTTTGCATACACAACATTTTGACATTCATATAAATAGTTTCAGATTCAATTGCCGCTTGCTTGCAACAGGCTTGGATTCCACGTGAACTGCCCCATGTGTTACTACTCTAAGCGACGAGGTATCTTGGTGCCTTACGCGTAACGGCCCAGCATGCCGGTGTAGCCCAAGAAACAGGCATAAGCCAGTAGAGCGGCGTGCTCGAAGCACGGCCCTCGTAAGCCAGCGCCCAGAATGATGCAACCTCCACTCACCTAAAATGCTGCTTTGAGCTACTTTTGAGAGTTGTGACCAATTTGCACAACTGAAAAAAAATATGCGGCGTTTGGTGCATGGACTCGCAGAATGCACAAGTCTTGAATGACGGTTTATGCTGAGCTCTAACGATACAACAGATTTTGTCGCCCAGTAAATTCTCCTGTGGGCTCCTGTGGGCTCCAGGAAAACTATTAGGAAGTTTCAAGATCGTTTTGCAGGTCAAAACAGCCATTTCTGACCTTTAGCACTCAAAATTTCGCATCACACACTGAAAGTATTAAGAAATTCTAAGGTTTTTTCGAAAAAACCGCAGACAAAATTGTTTTTCAGGAGTTTTGGAGGGGGCTGACTCCCCCACAATCATTCGGCAGAGACGAGTGCGCCGTGCCCCCCCCCCCTTAGATCCGCCTCTGGATAGATAGGTATGGTGCTTGCCGGCGGTACACGTTGTTGGGTCGGCTTGCATTGTGCGGCACTTACGGTCGCCAGTAGCGCTTGCGCCGTTCCGTACACCTTGACGAGCTCCCAGTCCACGCCGACGATCGGTTTCTTGCTCTGGCGGCCCACCACCACTTCCTCCAGCGGGCCCGTACTGCTGTCCTCGGCTGTAGAGTGCTCTGCAACGTGACTATGCCTCATTATTTGCGCCACGCCCCAGTCATGACTGCACGACACGCAACAGTGAATGTCCGCACACGGTTCTCAAATAGAAGCACATTTGATCTAGGTACAATGTAAGTTACTTATATTATAGTTGTTCCTTATTGTCCCGGTTATAGTAGTGCGAACCGCAACAACATTCATAAAAAGTGGTCTGTAAAACTTGACAAGTCGGTTCTGTCACACCTTCATTCAACGCCACGTAGTCGCCGCTGTTGTTGGGCTGCTCCTCCTTTTCTGCGTGGCCCATTCCCAACTCGAGCTTGGTCATCTCGCCCGTTTGCCTGCCTTCTTTCTTCGTTGCTTTCGTGCGCGTGCGAGACTTGAAGAAGCCGAGAAAAGGGTCTGGGTTGGACGGATGCGGTCTTCGTGGACTAGGATTTCTGGCTTCTTGCTCCGCGCCGGGCAAATGAACGCTCTAGACACGTCGTATAGGTAGGTAGCCTGAAAGAGCTGCAGTAGAGGACAAGATGAGCTCTGTGCCTGGAGAGAGGGGGACAAGGAAATCGATATCTGCCCTACAGCTTAGCGGCCGTCCATTGAACCACTAGTAAAGCCTGCCGTCCTCTCTCCCTCCTCCTCCTCCTCCCATCGACTGCCTCTCTCCCGCATTCCATTCGATTCCCACAGCTGTCCCAGTAATGTGGTGTCTGTCTCTGGGTCTAGCTAGCTAGACAAACAATGTTGTCTGTTACCAATGCGCTCCACGGCTCCAGTGAGCTCTACAGTTTAGTGCTATAGACAGCTCGAAGCGAATAGCAAGAGCACAAGCGGCTACGGATGTGAACAAGCATCAGACTGACAACGCCGGGACACAAATAAACAAAAATCATAATGGAGTGTTTGGATGAGCTGAATCACTCGACGATCTTAGCACGCAACCTCACTCATAAATTTTCGAGATTAATTCTAATTTTCTAAAATTGCTAACTGCAGAACCACCGATGCTGCTTCCGGATATCGACGTCGAAATCACTGAAGGAGATAGTGTATCCTTGGACTGCGAATCGAGTGGACCTGATTCAACCGCTGTTACATGGAGAGTGGTAAGCTTAGGAAGCGCTTACGCAGCGCAAAAGCGAAGTGTGCAAGCTTCAGAGCAGCACGTTTGTTGAGTTGAGCGGCGAAGTGTCATTATCGCCCAGTCAGCACAAGCTCTACATAAGTGGTGCCAAGTTGAAAAACACTGGGAAATATGAGTGCACTTCCGAGAACGCGGTCGGCTCTGCGACCAGAAAATTTGACGTGACTGTGTTGGGTGAGCAAGTTTTGCATTGGTCTAGGTCTCACAAGTTTTCTACATATTGGTCTAAGTCGGTGTACATTAGGTAGAGTAGAGTAGAGTACGTAGGTGCGTTGTATTACAATTATGTACTGTATGCATGTACCTCGTGTACAAGCCATAGATTGTTGCAACACAGCTGGTCCTTTTAATACGGCTCCAAAACACAAGGCGATCCGCCGAATTCGTCAGCATGTATACATGGGGCACTTGCAAACTGGGTACTTGTACGCCACATGTGTTATCAGTATACCTCCTCTTGTCGAAGTGATTTCATGCATCGAAAGCCTTTATTCTTAGCTCCGCCAAAATTCCTCAGGCCAACTCAGCTTGACAGAACCGTCATCCAAGGCAGCGGAATGCGATTGGACTGCGAGGCTTCCGGAGTTCCAACCCCTGAGGTGCGATAAATCAGGGTGTCATTAATCGCTGCTTTCTTTGGCTCTAACTTTTCCGTTTTCTGCTTAATCTTTTGGTGCACGCCAGCCCCTCCCCCCTATTGAACATGGGAAAGTCAAGTCATCCAGCCTTTAAACTTACTTTGATAGTTACCGTAATTCCTGTAATAGTGCCGTAATATTTCAACCTCTTTTTACCAAAGGCACTATTGGAGGGGGGGGGGGGGGTTCTATTGGAGGATTTACGGTATCTTCATTTTTAATTTACAGGTGCGTTGGACTGTGGACGATAGACTACTGTCCGACAAAAGCCAGATATTATCGGGCGCAAATGTTCCTGCATCCAGGGAAATTCTAAACTACATCTGCGTGGCTTCCAACAGAGTTGGCAACATCTCGCGGCAGTTCTTTGTCAAAGTCTTGTGTACGTCTGCAGATAATTTTTTACTTTGTTTACCGAATCGTAGTTTGCTTAACCTGACAATCTCCTTTAGCGCCCCCACGCATGCAGTCGAACAACGGCAGCATACTCGTTGAAGTGAATGAAGGAGAGAACGTTGACATTGCTTGTCCAGTTGACGACATGAACAACAGCAGCTTGGAGATTTCTTGGGTCAAAGATGGACAGGAAATTGTTCGATTTTGTATGCTTTGAATGCAGAGTTCAGACCATTTCACAACTGCACATTATGTCATAGAAATTGCAACGGTATGGAAGACCATATGTATTTTACGTCACCTGTACATACACTATGCAAGAGAGCACCTAATGCACATTAGAATTGCACAGAACATTGAAATTGTTGGTTCTGGAATCCGGCCGTTCAGTCTTCCGCTAGTCAGCAGCGTCCAATGGGCGACGCTGGCTCGCTTCTGCACATCGGTGATGCCACTGACGCCGACTCTGGTGCCTATAGCTGCACAGCGACCAATCCGGCGGGCAGCGCCACGCAGGACTTTCAAGTGGAAGTGATTCTAAGGCCCGAGATCGTTGGACCCGAGCTGGAGCGACTCACGGTCGCCGAAGGGACCCCTCTGGAACTGCAGTGCTCTGCCACTGGATCGACGACTCTTCACTGGAGCTGGACTAGAGGGGGAACCGACCTGCAGGTACCGATTGCTTGTTCGGAGGATTTTTTCAAAATTTCAGCATCCAATGTACATGGTCATGGCACAATGTACATGAGCAAGCTACATACTGAGCATCACCAACCAGTATGGTGGACAAAAGAGGCTCGGTCTTCCTGTTTTGCAAGACGACCAACGTGGGATAATCAGCAATATGTTGTGGTGGTGGTGGGGGAGGGCAGGAGAGGAGCTGTTTCTAAAACGAGAAGATTGCGGTGCGTTCTTTCTTAGGCGGAAGAGGAGGCCGTGCTCCGGCGAGAGGTCGTAACAGCTGCGGACTCTGGCTCGTACTCGTGTCTGGTCGAGAACGCAGCTGGCAGCGCTGGGAAGCTCTTCACTGTCAGCGTGGTCGAAAGGCCACAGTTTTCAGGTTTGAGCGGCTCGCTTGGCTCTTCAAACGAACCGATGACAATACATGTATGCTAAATCCGATGCAAAGTGTAGAAGACAGACATTGTGTGTGCGATTTTCAATTTCTTCATGTTCACAATTTCAGATGCCTCAGGCACTACCGCCGTTGAAGTGGTTGCTCACACTGCTGCGAAGCTAGATTGCACGTTACTAGATGGGCAATCAGCGAACATCTCTTGGCACAAAGATAACACCGAAATAGCAGAGAGCAACAAGCACGTGCTCGCAAGCGATGGACAGTATTTGTTGGTTCAAGACGCAGACGACACGGATCAAGACTCGAATTTCGGGTGCGCGCACTCACTGGTTTTACACTGTGAGAAGTTTAGCTGATGCACGTTACATAAATAATAATACAAAAATAAAATAAATAGAATAAAATACCTAGACAAGGCATATACTGTGGGTACTGTCAGTCACCACAATTGCTGCGGCTAATTGACTACTAGGTATACACTAGGGATGAGCATGGGCTGGGCCGGCCCGGCCCGGCCCGGCCCAGCCCGGCCCATGGGCCGGGCTGGGCCGGAATCCCAGGCCCATCCTGTGGGCCGGGCCGGGCCGGGCCTGCGTTTTGGGGGTGTGGGCCGGGCCGGGCCGGGCCGGACGTTCCTGGCTGAAACATAGGAATCTACATTGTATGTTATGCATATTGTAAGTAACGGCGACTATTCAGCAGAAAGGAGGCATTAAGGACGCGAGTGCGCCTAAAAGTTCGTCGTGACGGCGTCGTCTCACTGTTAATCTAGCGCGTTGGTCGCGACGTTGCCGTCGTCGTCGCCGTTGCCGTTTTCGTTGTCGTCACGGCCCTTAGACCGTGAGGCACAGACGAGCAGACAACAGACGTGAAGCGACGACGACGACGTAGTACTAAAAGGCATGAGCATCTGGCGCTAGCCCAGCCTCACGTCCATCGCGAGCAAGGCGCTCGTGACGACTGCCAGCTCGGCGCCCTCCAGGCGCCGCCTCTACATCACTGGCTTGGCGACGATAGATAATACATCAGACATGGGCAGCTACTTTTTTTCTCAACCATCCCTTTGTGAGCGGCCAACTTCAATTGACAAACACGGTCAATCTTGAGGCCAAAAAATGGTTGGAAGCTGTAAAGCCAGAAGCGCCATTCTCTGTGTATGTGTAGTGAAAAAACGCGAACTGGCGTACGTACATGTACAACTTATTTTAGTGCACCACTGTACTTATTTCTTGGGATGGGCCGGGCCGGGCCGGGCCTGGAATTTGAGCAGTTGGATGGGCCGGGCCGGGCCTGGGCCTGGTTTTTGACGCGTGGGCTGGGCCGGGATGGGCCGGACTATCTGGTGGGCCGGGGCCGGGCTGGGCCGAGATCTTCAGGCCCATGCTCATCCCTAGTATACACCATCCGATACCGCAATTCCAGTCTGTCACAACTCGCTTTCAGATGCGTTGCCACCAATTTCGCTGGCTCCTCCGCAAAGTCCTTTGACCTGACCGTCCTCTTCCCTCCCAACATCACCAGTTCCGGTGGCGACTTCGTCGTTTCGGAAAACGGCTCTTTGACTCTGCACTGCGACGCCACTGGTCACCCCAAGCCTTCGATTTCCTGGCAAAAAGACGGCCGACCAATCGAGAGCGTGCCGGGCGTCAGTGTGAGTCGGCCCAGCCGCCTTTTGCTATCTCCCATTAGCAGTTAGCTTTAGATTTTAGCTGCAGGAAGCCAGTTGAGGATAGCGAGAGCCAGCGTCGTCGGCCACACGGGTCACTACGATTGTCTGGCGAGGAACAAAGTCGCCGAGCAGCAGCTGGGCTTCAGGCTCGATGTGATCGGTGCGTAAATTGTGAATGGCGCCGCTGATACTAGGGTCCTGTCGGCACCGGTCAGCGGTCCACTTCAGAAGTTTGCATTTGCCCTGACGGACGGCTAACCGGTGCTGACAGGTGCCTAACGATGCCGACCGGTGCTTAATGCTGCCGAAGAGACGGATCTCTTCTCTCGGCACTTGCTTTTTTTTATATTTCAGCTCGTCCGAGAATGGCCAACGTCGACTTGACCGTTAACGTGCGGCTTAACGAAACTGCGGAGCTCATGTGAGTGCTGATTAAATCCGACATTGAATCGCGAGTACGAGTGCGGAATGGATAAGTGCAGATGCCCACTGGAGGAAAGCAGCGCAGCGCACGACGCGATTACCTGGACTGTCGGTGACAAAGAAATCGTGCAGTCCCCGCGTTACATGCTGTCGGAAAGAAATCAGACGCTGCACATCTTGGAGTGAGATGTTTTTACCGTGATGTAGCAGCTCAACCCAACCCAACCCCAATTGTAGAACCACAGTGGTGGACGAAGGCGATTACGTTTGCACAGCGCACAATTTTGCCGGTTCCACGTCAAAATCTGCCGAGCTCAACGTTCTGGTGCCACCAAGAATCGACAGAACAGTTCTCGTTAGTTTTTCCGTTCTCTTTTGCCTTGTTTTAGTCAATTCTGTTGGTTTGCGCGTCTCGCAGTGTTTCTACGCAAATAAAAGAATAAGAAATGTGCATTTAGAAAGAGTCTTCGAGCGCTGAGGAGCTGGCGAATCTCACGCTCGTCTGTGACGCCTCCGGAAATCCCGTGCCCGATGTCGTCTGGAGTTACTCGGGCGCGGAACTCGAGGCGGAAGACCTGGTTGCCTCTGGCTCCAACATCAGAGTCATGGGCAATCGGCTGGTGATCGAAGACATACAAACGGACCAAGCGGGCAAGTACACATGTGAAGCTCGCAATTCGGCTGGTACCGACTCTGCGACGACAACTGTGGACGTGTTCAGTGAGTTGCAGAATTTAGCGCTTATTTACCAATCCGTATTTCTCTGCACTGGGTGCTCATTCATTATATTGGGTGTGTCTACACTTAACTTCGCTTCACATTTTGTACCCACGCACCATGGTGTCATGTAATCGTCCGTGTCCACTGGTGATTCGTGATTGATGCCATCCCAAAAAAAGTGGCTTTTTCCTTCAGCCGCGCCCGTCATCCAAGTCGAGGGCATTGCCTCCTCCTTCGCCGGCGTGTCGGGAGAGTCGGTCTCGCTTCTCTGTCCCGTGCTCGCGAACCCCTTTCCCAATATCACCTGGCTCAAGGACAACGTGCCCTTGCCGACCACTCGGACGTCCCAGGCGGAGCTGCGTCTGTCGAGGGAGAACCAGAACCTGCACGTCGGTCTCGTCTCCACCGACTCCGGGGGCACCTACACCTGCGTGGCCACCAATGTCGTCGGCGTCGACACGAGAGACTTTGCCGTCGAGTTCCAGGGTGAGGAACTGAATTCCTTTGGACGTGGAGATTGAGACTCGTTGTGCAATAAGGCTGCCGCACATTGCACAGTGTCGCATGGAGGATGGAGGGAGTGACTGAAATGTGCATTGCCAACTTTAATTCAGAGCCACCATCGATTGACGAGTCGAACATTCAGAAGTCGCTGAGGGTCAACGCCGGTCAGTCATTCGTCTTGAACTGCCCAGCTTCTGGTATTCCACCACCCGACGTCATGTGGCTGAGGGTACTGTTTCGTTTGTATTGCGGCTATTGCCAATAACTACTGCTTTACTGTGCAGTGTGCATGCTGTAGCAATGAAAACTTTAAATGGTTCTGGTATAATCTCCCATTGTTGCATACAGGTATGGCTAGAAATACAGAAGTGCAAAGCAAGTGTACTCGATCCATCTACAGATCTTCGCATGCGCCGTCTCACGTGCTGTTGTGTTTTAGAATGGCGACGAGAGTCTAAGAGACAACGCCAATGTGAAAATTACGCGAAACGGCCAAGTTTTGACGGTGAATTCCACTTCGGTAGACGACGCAGGCACATACAGCTGCATCGCCACCAACGCGGCTGGCGTGACGGATGTGGACGTCATCGTTGACGTCACAGGTGCTCTTAAGCTCGTTTCCACATTTACGAGGCAGAGCACACCCCGATAAACACCAACTCTGCCACGCTCAATCAATCGCTCAGGCACATAAACAGTCTCGACCGTCGGTCATAATATGACTCTCCAAATCGCTTATGCCTAATAATGGAGCAAGCGGTATTTCACAGTAGCACTACATTACAAGCACCAGCACCAACAACCAATGTACTCGTTGTGCTTTCTTTTTGGTTTGGGATTTAGATTTTAAAAATGACTTGTTTATTTCAAATTCAGAGCCGCCGACTTTGGTGTGGGGCGAGGAGTTTCAAGAAGTGGAAGTTGTGCAATTTGACAGAGTAACGCTCAACTGCAGCATCGACGGCTCTCGTCCACTGGAGTTCAGCTGGACCAAAGATGGAGACGCGCTGGGACCGGAAGGTACTGTAATTGATGTTCGACTGGTGTTGTAGCCACTTCAAGCCATTCAAGTTACCACAAAGTTTCATTTACTGTGTGGATCCAGTCTGACAACTTCTCTCGGATTACTGTACAGTACAACAGTACAGATTACTGTTCAGATTACCCTTGCACACTCTGTGGAAGTGTGCGCAGAACAAGTGCACTGCGCATAAACATGCCGTATAATAATGCAAGTGTGCGTCTAGAATTTTGTGTCAAATTGCAGGCAGCAGCCACATGCAGTTGTCGAACTCTAAAAGCAGATTGCACATCCCCTCTGCCAGAACGACTGACGAGGGCCTGTTCGAGTGCTTGGCTAGCAATCTCGCTGGAAACGCTTCCAAGAGCCTACAGCTGACAGTCCTTGGTTAGTTCAGAGTGGACTTGTGGCTAAGAAAGAGAGTCGGGAATTATCTGGACTGGTCTCGAGAGTACTGTATTCTTGCCCGGTCGTTAGTGGTCGAGTTCAATGCTCGACGCTTAGCTGTAGTGGTTGCTGCGTGTGCGCTGCGTGCGTGCGTGCGAATGACCAAATGACAGAACTTCAGTTCCACCGTTTATCGACATGACTGAAAGCTCCGACATACTGCAAAAGGTCATAAGAAATCGACCAGCCAACGTTGTCTGCAAGGCGAAAGGGAATCCACCACCTGAGGTGTGTACCGATGTCACAACTCACAATTGTAACATACCTACTGCCTGCACGGTATAGGCAACTGAGCACCGACAAAACTGCTACTCTACCCATACCTGTAACCGGATCTGGAAGAGTGGGGGGAAGTAAATGGCCGAATTCTGGGGGGGGGGGGTGTCTGGAGCAAAAAGTGGGGATAGCTGGCCATTTTTTAGTTATATCCCTTTGGAAAATTCTGGGGGGGAGGGTTGAGGGGGGGGGGGGTGGTTGAAAAATTCGGGGACCCATCCCCCCCCCCCAGTTACAGGTATGACTCTACCGTAAAACCGTGGACCCCCTGGGATCAAGTAAAATTTTGCCTCATCATACACGTTGTTTCAACATTTTCCCCAGATCGCGTGGCTCCGGGACGGCCAAGACTTCTCACCGGACAATGTCACGGCCTTTTTCCTGGGTGCCGACAAGGAAACGCTCCATCTGAGGCGCGCCGACGCCAGCATCGCCTCCAAGTACACGTGCACCGCCACCAATGTCGCGGGCTCGACCAAGCAGGACTTTGTTGTGAGAATCGCCGGTGCGTCATCCCTTCTTCAGACAGTCAGCAGACAATCTGAACTTCAGACAGTTCTTCAATGGAGTACGGTACATGGCGCAGACACTGTACATACCGGCGCATATAATTGTTGCGCTATAAAAGTCGACAAATGTAGTAGGTAGGGTGCGCGCAGCACTTGTTTCACAACAATTTTATACAATTTATACAACTGCACCAACAATGTATAAATTGTACAATGTAGTGACTAATGCGAGAACGTCAACAGCTGGCGCATGCGAACTTTTTTCTTTTACCAGACTCCCCTACCGTGACCTTCGACTCTCCTGGTCGTGAAGTGCGGGTGGGCAGTGACGTCATTCTGTCGTGTCGAGTCACCGGTCACAATCAGAAGAACATCTGGATACAGTGGCTCGTGGACGGTCGGCCCGCCAGTCAGGTCTACAACGTACAGGTTCGTTTCGCACAGGTGGGGAATGGCACGCACGCACGCACGCACGGCCCAAATCGGTGCGCACTGGCAGGCACGCGGTAACCGCTTGGAAGTGACGAACGTCCAACTGGACAACGCTGCCAACTACACGTGCGAGGCCACCAACGACGCCGGTGCCGACTCCGCCAGTTTTGAACTCACCGTTGTTGGTCAGTCTCTCGTTGTACACTCACACACCTGCTCTGCCCACATGTATGAAGGGGAGGTGTCTACTATCTACATTGTACATCTACATTCAGTACACTCTACAGCACAATAACCACAAAGTCCACCTGCAGTCATTCGTCTGTATGTACAGGGTGGGCCAAAAAAAAGTACCCTTTTTGCATTTTCCATAACTAGGCCAAACGGTAACGGATCGGGCTGAAATTTTTGTGTGCATATAGCCAAGTAGGATCTGCACATGCCCTCCAAATTTTATTTCGATTCCTCCACCCTTGCCCGTTTTATGCCCGTTTTCCCAAAAACACCCAATTTTCGAAGTGACGGACCACATGAAAATGGGCCAAAAAAAAAGTACCCCTCTCTATCTCGGCCGATCGGGGACGGATCCGGCTAAAATTTTGCAAGCTGAAAGGCACCCCCAATTCTACCTCAAACGCCAAATTTCAGCTCCTTCTGTTAAGGCTTGCTGTAGTGCGCGCTACACACACATCAAACCGCCATCTTCAAATCTTTCTAAACATGTGCTCGATTTGAGCGCCGTTCTGCGACACAACCGCCCTCAGACGTGCGCGGACGTCCACTTCCAGTTCTGCATTCAAGCGAGCCTCCGCGCTGCTAAAAAACGTCATTATAAAAAATGTGGCTGAAAAGCTTTCACGGAACCTTGGTTCGCTGGAGGAATCCTTGAATGCCACTGAGAGTCACGTTGTGATCGCCCTTCAAAAGCCGAAAAATTTTTTTGCTCCAAATTTGTGATTTGAATAATAATTCCAAATGATGGCTGCCAGACCAGCCGAATACGCCATTCTTCAAGGCTATTTCCAAAATATGCAACCGATACAAGCACAACCGATACAACCGATCACTGTAGCTTAGGCTTTAGCTTAGGCTTAGGCTTAGGCTTAGGCTTAGGCTTAGGCTTAGGAGGCGGGAACAATAATCCCTTGTATCGGTTGTGCTGTATCGGTTGCATATTTTGGGAATTGCCTTCTTCAAGAAAATTCGGCAAGGCCAAACTCAGTTGCACAGTAATATTATTATAAACACGCATGAAGCAACAGTTTGGTAAAAATGCGCATTGTGCATTACGGTTTGAATCTGTGTTACTACAGCACGCCTTAACAGAAGGAGCTGAAATTTGGCGTTTGAGGTAGAATTGGGAGTGCCTTTTCAGCTTGCAAAATTTTAGCCGGATCCGTCCCCGATCGGCCGAGATAGAGGGGGGTACTTTTTTTTTGGCCCATTTTCATGTGGTCCGTCACTTCGAAAATTGGGTGTTTTTGGGAAAACGGGCATAAAACGGGCAAGGGTGGAGGAATCGAAATAAAATTTGGAGGGCATGTGCAGATCCTACTTGGCTATATGCACACAAAATTTCAGCCCGATCCGTTACCGTTTGGCCTAGTTATGGAAAATGCAAAAAGGGTACTTTTTTTGGCCCACCCTGTACATGTACAATAACAAGGCTGACTTACCCAGAGTTTCGAGCGCTCAGTTTTGGGGAATCAATCACCTCAGTAGCTAAAGTCGACGTATAATTATTTAGAACCGCCCAGCTTTCTGCCGTCGCCGGACATTTTTCCAATTGCCTTGGGCCGCAATGAAACGCTCTACTGCAATGCGACAGGCACTCCACTGCCAACAGTGTCGTGGTTCAAGGTAGGTACGCAATAGATATGAACCAGTAATGGCATGGTAAATTTATGTACCACTAGTACCTGTAAAGCTAGATATCTTTTACATTTAAATATTTATAAATGGCGCGTTTTTAATGACTGGCCTGTAGCTTGCGTATTGTTTGGCTGGGAATAGTTTTGCAATTTGAATTGTCGAATCCTGGAGAATGGCTTACAGTAATGCGCAGAATATTTCTTGGTAGATTTTTTTTGCTCAGCAGGTTCATTTGAGGAGACACTTTTGGCATCCGTTCGCAACAATATCAAATTTGTAACCGATTTATCTTATGCACCGACACGAATGCACGTTGCACGCACTAGGTCGCGATCATCACAACACTTCTTGGCATACACATGACCACACCAAAGTAACAAAACGTCGTTTCACATTCGATTGAACAACCAGTGATTTTACAAATTATAAGAGAGAAAATGCGCGACACATGCCATTGACAAATGACCATTGGCAACCGATAATTGCCTGCTCAACCATCATGTGCAGCGTATCGCACACTATTAAACCACTACAATAACAACACAAGAGGATTTTGAATGTGGAAGCACAGAATTTAGCGACTTTACACTCTATGTTTTTTGGCTTCCACATTCCACTATGTGTACACTATGCGAATTCGACCAGTTGTTCGCAAGCTCACGGGGCCCTACATTGCTCAGGACTTGCGTCATTCCTCATTGGCACGGGTGGCTGATACGTCGACATTCTTTTTTCCTCCGCCAAACAAACAGAGTTCTTGTTGTCCAATGACGTCATGTCATGCGTGCCCCAATGCATGGCACTAGGAGGACCGGGTCGCCTCTAGCAGAGCGGCGAGCAGCAGCGCGAGGATCAGCAACACTGCGCTGACCCTGTCGCCGCTGGCGGCGCAGACGCCGTACTTGTTGCAGTGTCGGCCTCCGGCGCAGCTGATGCCGTGTCGGACGAACTGCCGGCGCTCGGTCGTCATAATGTTCCACTCGCGGAAGGCGTTGAGGCACTTCTTCTTCAGAGGATGGAAGCAGCAGAGCGTGCAGCGGTCCTCGGACTCGAACCGCGAGCCGGGGTCCAGCTTCGGACAGTGGCACAGCACGAGCGAGCTGTCGTAGGCGCCGCACGGGTCGACGCACTGGCCCTCGTGGCAGATCCTCTTGGCCGCGTAGTCGCACACCTGCAGCAACGATTCTTGTACACATATGCCCTGTACAAACCGGTAGCTCATCTGATGAAGGGCAAATGGGCGGGGAAGCTCAGTGGCGTAGGGCGCCCAATCGGGGCACACCGGTTCGGGTCGGAGGTTCAACTCCAAACACACTGTCACTGAGTTGCGTTCCCTTTGGAACGGGCAAGGGATTCTCACTCCTGGGCGACGCGCCACACCATTCCTGCTGGCAGGAGATCGTGCCGCAGAGGAAGCGACGTTACACCCACGCCGCCCATAAGTTTAGCCTCTCAGAGGGGTAAAGAACCACGAAGTGTTTCGACCCACTCAATCACCCATGACTGTGACTGTGGCGACGCCAACAACAACCACAGGCGCTGCTCTGTCAACGCACTTCGCCATTTGGTCGATTGTTGCAGCTCCACTTGGTGCAGAGGTCGCCGTGGCAGATCTTGGAGTCGTCGGGCATGTCGCACTGCTTTCCCTCCATGTTTGGACCGCTGCGGCACATGGTGCAGGCGTTGCGCTCCAGTCGCGCACCGTTCGGCCAGAACACGCCCAGCTTGTGCGGTGGCTGGCAAGCGGTGTACGAGTTGCCGCAGCAGCTGAAACGATCGGGCGCAATTTCTTGGGCGTAACAACTGAATTACGAGCGTGACTGCATTTGGACGCACCCGTAGCAGAACTGCAGCTCCTCGCTGGCGCAGCTGCAGGGCTCGTAGCCGCGCGTCTTGCAGATGTGGACGCACTGACGCTTGTGACAGACCATCTGCTCGCGTAGGCTGCAGCAGCGGCCGTCGTTGTCGGGGTCGTCGCACTCCTCGCGGTCTTGCAGCTGGTTGTTGCAGGGCAGCAGGCTGCGTCGTCGCAGCACCTCCGTGTCCGCGAGGCAGCCACAGGAGACCAGCATCAGCACCAGCAGCAGCAGCTGCTGGCCGCCGGGCGGCGGACGCTGCATTCTCGCGAGGGAACTCCGAACTGTCAGTGGGGGAACCGCAGCAGAGGCAGCGGCGGTTGGAGCGGAGCCGATTGTCGCCGCACGGTCCCCTGGCAACAAGGGGGCGAGTCGCGCGGCCTCGTCCGCGCCTCCCTCTACTCCATTCCAGCTGCGACCGCGACGACGGTGCCTGAAGAGTCGGCGTCGTCAGGCCGCTTAATGGGATTGATTTACGGCGCTCTCGACCCGACGCGGGGTTTCTCGCGGGCCGCGCCGAGGCGCGCGCCCACGCTTCGCTGGATCATAGCCTGCCGAACCCGGGCGGAGAAATACTCAGCAGCGCGCCGCGCCGCCCCACCGCCTCAGGGCATTAGCGGCCAATTTCCAAATGGCCCGAAGCTTTTCGGCGCTCCGGCTCCGTATCATTCTTCTCGCAACGCGCCAGACAGCCGGCGCACAACATTAGACATTCCACGGCGAGCAGCCGAGGCGACGGACGGACGGGGAAATTGCATAGAATACCTAAGCAAGGGTTGCGCCGCTGAAAAGACGGACGACAGAGGTGAATGTGCGCCCTGGAGCTATCAGGTAAAAAATTGCTTGGATATCCAGGAAGCAACGGACGGCCAAGCGAATGCAGGAAGCAACGCCTGAGCAAAATCAGCAATTTGCTATACGTCTCAGATTCAACGGCACTATGAGGCGGACCTTAGAGGGCTAAACAAAACGTTAAAGGTGCACCATGCTGCATTGTTCTGCAAAATTGCGAAAGACAAAACTATGTCATTTTATTGTTCAGACGGAATATGGGTTCTGGCAGGTCCTGCCTGAGAAACGGCCAATTTCACAATGAGCTCGACAGTTACACACTGAATCGAATGTCGCATGCATGAAATCGCCTATTCAAAATTAAGTAATTATCTGCAGCATTTTACAGAAAAAACTTCACGGCAAGTCCGATTCACGTTATTACAAGCCAATGTACATTGCAGTTTAGTCATCCTAGACGGCGCGATTGCGCCCGCACTACCGGCTGAATCACGCAGCCACTGTACGCAAGCGCACCCATACCTTCGGAACACATGCCGCCTACGGATTTACTTCGTCCGCATCTGTCTCATGGGCAATACAGCTACGCTGTCATTGTACCTGTCCTGTAGGCCTGCCGGATCAAACTTCCAAGCTGCTGCTATGTATGCATCGAGTATTTCCTTCCGCTATCGGCCGAAGCGGGTGGGAGCGGGAGGGGGTGAGGCTTCCAGCTAATAGAGGGGCTTGTCCGCTCGTTGTCAGTCGCGGGCCTGCCGATGACAGTTCCGCTATGGAAGATGGGGGCCCCAGGACGGGGGGTCGGGTTGGGGGCCGAGTAGGGCTGCCAATTTGTCAGTGGCGCGCGCGCTTGTGGAAAAATGGAATTAGACTACCGGGCAGGGGACGGCAAGCCAGCAGACGCACGACGATTGCTGCCGGGGCCCCCTTCTTTCCGCGTCGCCGCCTAGGACCACTGGCAATTTCTCAGCCGGGAATGACTC
Source organism: Paralinhomoeus sp. GSCO2_6 (assembly GCA_030248085.1). NCBI lineage: Eukaryota > Metazoa > Nematoda > Chromadorea > Monhysterida > Linhomoeidae > Paralinhomoeus > Paralinhomoeus sp. GSCO2_6. The sequence continues at coordinate 184,438 of JASAMY010002266.1, forward strand.
GAATTTGCATGCCGCCAGCAAGCACACCGCAGTCGACTGACTGACTGACTAGCTGAATAATGGGCGCGCAGCGGGCCCGAGATAAGCGCCGGGGAAAGCGGCGCTTAATTTCCGGTGAAGCGAGCCATACGTGGCCGACGCATGAATCGCGCCCCGTCGCTTAGTCTCCGTTTGACTACGCAGCTTAAGCTATGGGCCCAGCAAAGCCCCACAGAAGCGCATAGAAAGAGAGAGAGAACGTTGTCGTAGTATGCTGCCATATGGCCGCGGGGGCTCTTGTGGCCGACTGGCTGTGTGCGGAAGCGATGGCTGAAAAGGGCCGGCGACGCAGCCACGAGTCGACGCCTAAATAATTTAGAGGAAGGATAGCCTCTGTCGACTTGGCCCCGTGAAGACTGATAGATGGCCGACAGACTCCTCTCTGATACATACGGAGAGTTGGAGGAGGGACACGCGAACGAGAACGCACGCACTGGACCAGACAAACGCATAAACGCGTGTAGTTAAGGAACTGCGATGCGTCTCAGGTATGCCGACCTACTCACTGGCCGCCAAAATATCGCACTAACTGCAGCTCTTGTTCTGGACTATACTATGAGCTGGGCCTGCGACTTGACGACGCGCCTGCTTAGACGCGTCGCTCTGACACCCCTACCCCCCCCCCCCTTCTCTGCATCCTCACTTAGGGTGGGGAGGGGGGGGGGGGGGGTTCTGCTGCGCTCCCAAGAGGCTTTGACACAACGGCCGCGGTTTTGTCAAAGGGGTTTTAGGGGGGGGCCCCTGGCGGGGATTCCCCTTCAGTCGTACCACATTCTATGGACATCTGCCCGCAGCCTGCTGCTACGGGAAGTGGGGGCGAGGGGGGGAGGCCTCGCCTCGGAACGGGCCGCCCCACGACATGCACACTGAACATCCACTCCGCATTCAGAAGTCTAACCCTACAGAACAGAAGAGCCAGGGCGTGCTCAGCTGTCACCGCATTCCTGAAGCCACCAGCTTAGTAACGCCACCCAGAGGGGCAGGGCAGAATACGCACTCTCTGTTACCGCTTTGGGGCGAAGTTCTGTCACAGTATGGCGGCAGGAACCCCCCCCTAACGGGGACCTCTCCCTTACGGGCAGGTTATTTGGGTAAGCAGGGGCGGGGGTACGGAACATGAAGCAGGGGAAGGGCGTGCGGTCCCTCTAGGGGCTACTCATCGTAAATGGTGCAGGGACCTTATTCCGGGGGGGCCTTCCCACCATCAGTTCAGAGATTACTTCACCAAAGGAAGCGTGTCGGCCCATAACTAGAAACCAACAAAGAACATTTACTATGGGGGGCACTTTTCTCTTCAGCAGTTCCTGGTAGCACTGGAGGTCAGGCAACTTCAACGTAAACAAACCATACGCGGAAGCACGAACGGTGTTTCTCGGTTATGGGCCATTCATCCAACAACACACGGGGATCAATAATACATTTTTTTACTAGAGCTTTCCCTCCAGCCTAACCACTCTACGCCCCACGAGCCACCCCCCCATCAGAACACAACACCACCCCGCCCAACCCTCGAATTTTAGAGTCGCAGCCCCCCCTCTTTCCATCAAACCCTCCTCTCCTTTCTTCCATCCTCTTCTCTCTACCCATCAACACATCCCTTTTCATCGCCCCCATTTCCAACCCACCAACCTTCTTTCCTCCTTTTTCATCAGACCACTCATTTTAAAATACTCTTCCCCCCATCTACCCACTCTTCACACTTTCCTCTTCTCTCTCACCATCACAACCATCACATTCATTCTTTTCTCCGCATTCAATTCTTCACAGCATCCAAAGGAATCTCCCTCCTTCAGGTAGCAGGGAGGGGAGAGAAGACAGCACAGGGGCAAAGGGCATTCTTTTCCATGATAAGGCACACAAAAGCGTTTCGCCTTTGGGGGCCATAGCAAACGATCAAATACCATTCATTTTTGATAGACTTACAAAAAGAACCCCCCTTCAATTATTCTGATCCCTAGGCTTTGATTTATTCTTTCACTTCAACGCCCTACCCATCCCAGACTATCATATGCCCACACCATTTTCCTTTTTTTTTTTATCTCATTATCTTCACCCAAAACCCCCACCTCTCTTCTCACATCCACCACCATCCAAACCACCCCCATCAAACACTTATTCTATTATCGCGGGTGGGGTTTTAACTTCTTCTCTACAATCCATCACTCTCTTCTACCCAACAAATGGACCCCCCCACTCAGGGCCCCCCTTCTGACGAGGGCCCCCCTCTGGATGGGCCCCCCCCTTCCCCTCCACTTACACAAACACCAGCCACTCCCCCCTCAGCCCCCTCCTCACCACTATCTCACAATGAACAGATCGTTTTTTTCATTTGGAAACAAGTACAGAGTTTCAAGGTCTTAGTCGTGAGGTTTTTTTTTTTTTTTTTTTTTTTTTTTGTGGGTGGTTTTTTTCTTTATCTAATTTCTACAAACACCACTTTTTAGATAAATCGAGATTCGTTTTTTTTTAATACTATTATTTTTCCTCTATGTGGGTTTCGCACACAACAATATCTACAAGAATTACTTGCACGTCGAGGCAAGTCAATCGTTTACATTACATCAAGGCCATCAAGATCAACGATCCTATTTACTCATAAGCATTTCATTTTTACCAGTCGCTCCACAGAGAGTCTTTCCTTCCATGAGGGGTACCAATCTTCTTTTTCATTCCTATTCGAATAGTACTCCAATCCTTAGGTACGCAGTTTCGCAGCAGTTTTAGAATCTTCCAGCGCAACGAGATCACGAGTGCATTGAATTTTTTTGAATTTAGCCCAAACTTAGCAATCTTTGAAACTTTTATTTTTCATCCCTTTCTTGAATAGTGAATGGATGGATTCTTGCCCTCCACCCACTTTTCCTCTTAAAGTTTCGGCAGTGTGTCTTTAGATCCACTTCTCATAACTTTAGTATTCTCCCTCAACCCAGGAATCCAACAGGACTTACATTATTAACGCAACAAGCTCATTGAAGTCCATGATGATGCTAATGATTTGAGTCACCCATTTATACTTTCATCCATCTTCTTTCCATAGTTGAGCCTTTCAGTTGAGTCAATCTCTATTCCCACCACTCCTCAGCAGTCATACACCATAGACCACACAGCAACCTAAATGTACCACAGAAACAGCATGCCAGTACCACAGGAATAGGTATGCCTTTTCATACAGCACATTCCAGGCAGGATACACTCTACCCAATACTGGTTCCAATCGTACCCATATGCTTGGATGTAAAGTTGCAGTAGACCTTCAATGGAAATAGGCCATTCATCCAGGCAAACCATCCATACTTCCATTAGCCATGAATGGTGGTCTTACCATAGAACAGAAGAATCACACCCAAATAGAGGAACTTGACTTCAGGTAGCAGTAGACAAGGAATCTGGTAGTCTCTCTGCTTTGCTGGATCCTTGACACCACAGTATTGAGGCAGATGTGCCATATCCAGTTGGTATGAGAAGTGCTATGCAGTGAAGAAAGAGAATCAAGGGAATCCACTGTACCAGTTGATTGGGCTATTTCAATCTTGGCTCGTATGTGTTGAAATGCATATGTTCCATTAACAAAGCACATTACTCAACATAGTCAGCCCAAGTCTTGGGGATTTGTAGCCAACTCATCTCCCCATGGGTTGATGCAGTGTATTGGGCTTAGCTCTTGGAAACAGCCAAACCAATATAAAGAGGAAGATGTAGAGTGTCGCTCGAATTGTTCAGCTTATCAACAGGATCTTAAACTCATTCAAGCGCAACACATCCAGAGAATACATTTCACAATGAATCCCTGGGATGGGTGCTTATATACTAATCACAACTGCTTTCTTCTGAAAGTGCAACTTGCAGTAGATGGTTCCAAATGCAAAGTTGATTGGCTCTCCATCGTGCCAGTTATAGAGATCTCAATCTCATGGAATCGCTTGAGTGCAACTGCATGATTAGCTCGGACTCGGGCGACTCAATAGAGGCATATTCTCCTTTGGTCAACGACCTTGAGCAGCTTGCACGAGTGTTTCCAACCAATGAAGGGGAGACGAGGTTGCAGTACACAAAGAAGACGTGTTTTCCACCTTTTGGGTCAGGTGGCAGTTGTGCACGATGCAGAGTCCCCTTCTTCAACACAGGCTCAGTAAAGCCCAGACTGTAGGCAAGTGTTTTGGTCATCCTCACATGGTGCACAGGCTCCTTATGAGCAGGTTGACTCGGTTCGATCCAGGATCATAGGTAAGCTTGAGCGATTCCTCCTGTCTGTCCCATAGAAGGGATGCATCCTCAGCAGCTCTTCTCCAAACCCCCATTATACTGGCGTTTTACATCATTCATCTTCTTGAACTCATTCATGAGTCTTTGACAATCTCATTTGCACTGTTAATGGTTGTCCTCAAGTCGATAGATTTCTTCACCTCTGGAATACTTCTAGATGGTCGATCCAACAGGAATTCTATTCTCTTTTCAGGATTGGGTCTAAGAGGGTTTTCACGCTTTTTGGTATGTAGTCTTCATGGCGGTCTAGTGCACATCCTTTGTGGGTAACATAGCTGACTGGTAGATCAACTCACTCAGTGCAACAACCCAATCTCCAGGTCCCAAGTCCACAGTTTCAGCCAACTTCATGTGAACACTGAGATTCTTTCTCTTCAACCGTTTCTTGGACTTAATGTAGAACTCACTCATTCTTTAGGTTTGGTGAGGGCAGAATGTATCCAATGCAGGCGCTCAGCACTACCACCAGATGTTTTTTCACCATCACGAAAGCGCAACACATTCACCAGTCAGCAATGATCAGCAAGTAGACTCAATCACTTGAAAAGAACACAATCTCCACTTTGAAATTTGGATCCACACAATGGCCAGTGCCTACGACTCTATTAGTTCAAGTCCATTCAGCTGTCGACACTTCTGGCGCTTATATAATCTTATCACCTATGAATCTTCACCTTTACAGTTCTGTTCATAGTACACCCCTTCAATTGCTTCCCCATCCAACGCTTCGATGCGGTAAGTGGCTGGGCGTCGATGCTCAGGCTGTTGAGATCAGAAACACTTCATCTAACTGCCTTGAGAAGCCCTTTCCTAGCTTTGACTTCTCTTTGATAATGCGAACAGCATCTCCAACTTTTACTGAACTTTGGACTTCAGGTAGAGGAGTCTTACAGTGTAGCTCTAACCATTGCTCATTTCGATGTTGACATTGAATGGCTCCATCTTGATCGATCGATGATAGGTCTTTTGTACCCTTCAATGATCTTTTCAGCACAGTATTAACGTTTTTGTTTTTGAGTAAAGTGCCTTGAAATCTTTTCTTGATAGTGCCTGAACCGCTCCACAACTCAGCCTTGATGTCTGGATCAGGTCCCAAATGTGAACAATGTCATTATCCTTGACCCACTTGCAAACTGCCTTTGAACTCATTCCACGATCGTCATAATCCTGCAGGTTTGCCTTGTTTCTTCAACATTTTTTAAAGGCTTTAGTACACTAGTTGCATCTTGTTCTTTATAGCTTCAGCCCATCAAACTTTGAGAAGATGTCAATGCAGCACAGATGTATTTGAAACCAGAGTTTGCCTTGAAAGCTTGGAGTAGTCAATAGGTCTAGTTGGTAGTCATATCCAATGCCAAGTGATACAATTCGATTCCTCTTGAACCTTCTTAGTGAAGGTTTGTGTTTTGTGTAGGTGCTGACAGACTGAAGGTAGTCAATCACATCCTTTTGCTTGATGTGTGGGTTGACCTTCTTTGCTTCTCTATACAATGTGTTTACGCCAGCAAAGTAGGCAGGGGAACCAGGTGTCAAGTAGAGTTTTTTCAGCACAGATTCATAATGCAACAGCGCTTGTCACAGAGAGGTCACTTATATAGAGATTCGAATCGCAATGTCTCCTTGATTTGGATGCTTGGCACTCTTCTTCACTATCAAGGTCGTCCGCAGCCCACTTGGGCTCTCTCGTTCACCTTCTTTGGCGTTCGAGGTGGCTTGGGTCTATGTAGTGATGTAGGAGTGTGAGGCTCTTCACGCACAGCAAACTTGAATCTGTTGCCAAGAGCCATCTCTGGAACATGGTTCTGCATGAGCATTGCCTCAAACTCATCCCAACCAACTGGATTCTCTCTAACATAGTCTCGTACTGCATGGTGGAACAGTCGCCCAATGTTTGAGCCAGAGATTGGATGGCCATTGCTATCCAGCAGTTCACCACCTTCATTAACTTAATCTTGTCTCTCTTAGACTGTAGAAAGTCCATGAGAGAGTTGGCAGTACGCTGCTTTGTGTATGGAATTCCATCCAAGACATGCTTCCATGGTATATCTGCCAATGTCTCCACCTGCTTCACTAGCACTGGCTTTGGCTTCTTCACAGTGTCCTTTGCCACTGAGTAGCGAGCAAGAGCATCATGAAACAGTTTGACTCTGAGGTCATCATCCACAGTGTAGTCCTTTATGATATCCTGCATCTCTTGACCAGTTGCATTCATGTGTGTCTTGGCCATGTCAGGCATGTCTGCAGGGACTAGCTTCATCTTACGCATCTTCCAATAGTGATGCTGTGACAGCAGCAACTGTTGGCAGTAGTACAGCAGTGAGTAGTCCACTACCCTTTTGAATCAACACCTTGCGCTTCTCAGCAACAGAAGTTCCTTTTCTACGCGCACCACTGCAGCACCAAACTTGCGTAGACGTGTCTTTTGGGCAGAGTCAATGGAATGTTCCCACGAGCCAGTTGTACAACACTCAGCAATGCTCTCATCGTCTCGCTATCCAACCCTCGTAAGATTGCAAGCCGTAGTCTTGGCTTAGAGTCACAGAGAAGGCGAAACAAGGCCAGGTTTTGCTTCAGACGAGAAGTCGTCATCATTGCCGCAATGTTCAGCACTGTATTTATACCTTCCGAATGAGGTACACATAACAATCTCATCAGGAAAGATGTTCGTTCGAAGACGCAATGCATCGTGAGTAGCAGGTGAAGTCAATCAGCAGTATCCATATTGCTTCTTAGTCGCATCTTCAAAAGCTTCCACAAACTTTTTGACATGTCCAGGTACATCGACGACCAATTTGTTCATCGCAGTGCATCACTAGCTGAACAAACAGCACAATTAACCGCATTGAGTCGTGCAGTTCGAAGACCCTTGTAGAAGAAGTTTTAGTGAGAAAGATCACAGTGATGTTGTGGTGATGGCCCCTCGGTGAACAATTAGTCAGCAATCCGACTTGAGCACTCAACCATAAGTCATCAAACACAACCAGCTTTGAGACACTTGTCCTTGAGGCTTCGGCATCAGGCAGGCCTTCCACGAACTTACCTGTGATGGCAGTTTGCATAGCTATCGTTCCATATGTGTAGCACCAATTATCTGATCCATCTTCTTGGTAAAATCGATCTGCAGCCGAACCAACTTGACAGTGAATGTTGTCTTTCCTGATTGGTAGGCCCAGCAATGATGATGCTTGAGTTGGCATGTATTCGAAATCATCGTAAGTGTCCATTATAGTGAATGGGTGCTATGCATTGGTGCCTTATATACTTTTTTACCCACCTACATGTTATGCATCATCATTGTGATATGACACGGCTCTATCTTGCTGGGAATCTTTTGTCTGTGAGCCTTGTGGTTCAAGTGTGACATGAGAAAAGTTTAGGCGTCATGTAAAAAGGTCAAAACGTCACAAGCTACTTGATGGAGCTGGCTGCTGCATTATCCCCAAGTACTACTGCCAAACTGCCAAAGCCATGCTACACACAAAGTGCCTCAATACCATCTCATAGCAAGCAACACAAGTCAGCAGTCAAAGACATCCACACATGTGCAGAGTGCAGCACCAAGCACATTGGACAAGAAGAGTATAATGCCCACCTCCAGTCATTTCGACATGAAGCAATGAAGCTCTTGGTGAAGTGATAGCGAAGTGATAGCACCTTGTGAGAGTATATAAGGCATTCATATGGCCTGTGCTCAAGATGCGTGTGCTGTATGAACCACTTTCGCTACCAGCTGCACTCTACACGTGTACAAGGCTGCCATTCCAGCGTGTTCAGGCCTTGTGGTATCTTTCTCAATCGCTCATTTCTTCTGCCAATGGCAAGACATGGGCAAGAATCTTGTTGCTGGAGCGCCAGTGTTGCCAGTACGCTCTCAAGTAGTAACTCAAAAGTCTAAACAAACGCAGCAAGAGCAATCAAAAAGACGCAAGAAAGTCGTTGACAAGCAGAAGGCAGTGGACTGCAAACCACCCAAACTGAGGCAAGTTCCAAAAAGGCTAAATAGAGTCATCAAGCGAAAGAAGGCAGCAAGAAGAAGTATGCATACCTTCTGATAAGAGATGCCGCTGCTTCCAAACTAGCTGTCTCTCTTCTCAATTCCACCACTCAAGTTTTTACTCACGCATTTTCCAGTCATCCCAAGCATGCCTTTCAAGCAGGAGCGCCATACATCTTTAGCTTCTCAGATCCGCAGTACCGACCAAACATTCATTCTGTACATAAGTTCTCAGTCAAGACCAAGATGGAAATATGCTGCAGCAGATGGAGATGCAACTCCTTATACAGCTGGTCTGTAAAACTTGCATGCAGCCTGTTCAAGCAAGGCACTCCACTTCAACAGTCGCATTGTACATTCGGCAGCAATATGCTATCGCTGCTACATTGAAACCGCTCAACTGCTCCAAGACACAAAACGCATTCTCACCATGGCGGTGTATCAAGATACTCCTGGTGCATTTATAAGCCAGCTATAACAAGGCGGAAGCATCGTGCTGCTCTATCAATGCAGCAAGTATGTCGAGCTATGTGCTCTTCATACAGCAGCACATTCAGTCATGATAAACTCATGCTGAATTGTTACATTCTGCTCAATGCACCGCCAGCCTAACAATTCGAAGCTACAGATATGAAACATTCAAAGTTTAAAATGAGTCACTCATCGGTACGTCAAGAAGGATTATGCCATCAATCAATGCTATTGAGAAGCAGCGCTATCAACCTGCAAGATATGCAATCCGTCGCACTGAGTTATTCAAGCATCTAGAGAGTGACGCAAGAGATTCACAACATGCCACTCTCTGAATGACAGCTGCCTCGCCGTGTTGTGCTGATTGAATGCAGAACGCCTATGCAGTCATTAAAACAATCCCTTCAACTTCCAGCACTTCTCTCTCACGCATGCAGCGCATTTGTGTGTACCGTGCCAAGAACCCATGCATACTTTGAGTAGATTTACACAAGGCCCTACTTTATGCTGTATGATACTCAACCTGCCAATGATGTCCAGAAATGCATATTTACATGCGTTTGGCCAAGATACACATTCCTTGTCTTTACCTCACTGCTGATATCCGAGTCTCTGCAGCTATCAAGAATGCTGTCTCATGATGCACATTGAAAAGCAACGAAAAGCACCTCAATTATCTGCTTCCTAGAGTATATTCCGTCATTATATAAACCAAGAGAAGATCACTACACTTTTCGCATAAATACTCGCAGTTATTCTGCGTTAGTTCGATAATACATCTCGAGTGCCTTTGTCTTTGCATTACAAGGCCAACACTACGTCCAAACACTTTTTATCAATACTATTCGGATACCAGTCCGCTGCAAGCACGATGCAATCTATGTGACAAGAGAGCGTGCGAGTTTCACACCTTTGAAACCTGTATTGAGCTCAAATTCATAGTCTAGTGCCAACTGCACAACAAAAACAAGGCAATCTCTGGAACAGACACATAGCACACTTCTATACATGCGCATCATCGTTCGAGAGGCCGCTAAGAAGTATTCAAAATACGCAAATGACCGGGCAGAATATCAAGATTTGTAGAGTTTTCAGAGAACTTCAGTTGCTCTGCCATCAACCTCGCCATCTGTCAGAAATTCATACATGCACTCAAATCTATATAAAGCAGTCCATTGTCAGTATCAATCAGTCATGAGAAAGACGGATGCGACCTTTTAGTACATTCTCGTCCTCCTGGTATGTAGTCAGCCCAAAGAAGAAGCCCTCCAGCATAGGCACGCCCCAATAGCCCAGTAAGATAGCCAGCAAGATAGTCAACCCAAGCCACCTGCCAAAAACCCAAGCTATGCAAAATGCGCAGCTCAACTCAAGCGCAAAGAGAACAACCCAAGCAGAAACCAAGAAAGTCAAGCAAGGAGCCCAAGGCAGAGGCAATAAGCTATCAAGCCAGTCAAGCACGCGCAAACCCACAGATCCACCCAGAGCCAAGGTTCAGACAGCCAAGCAGACAGCACCCAGTCTGCAAAGCAAGGCAAGGATTCAGCCAGCCAAGCAGACAGCACCCAGTCTGCAAAGCAAGTCAAGGATTCAGTCAGCCAAGCAGGCAGCACCTAGTGTGCCAAGCAGGCCAAGGCATGCAAAGAATACACCCAAGCCATCCAAACAGACGCAAGATAAGCGCACTGTTCTAGAAGCACCCCCTAGCAAGGCAGTAAACATATCCAATCCGTTCTTTGTCACCTACTTTGCAAGCACATTTTCGCTGAAAAATACTTTAATCATTCACTTGTGTGTTCCAACCCTCATGCAGAGCCAACAACAACATTCATTCATGCATTCACACACCCACACACCTCACACACACCACACATCACTACATTTCATCTACACCAACAGTGTAGTTTTAGGCAGCATAAGACTCAACAGCCCACACACACACACACACACACACACACACACACACACACACACACACACACACACACACACACACACACACACACACACACACCCACGCACCTGACATCACACGTAACTGTTTCAACACCCAACATGCACACACCACACACCACATCACACACTTCAACTACAGTTGTGTTAGCATAAGCCTTGGCTAGACAGAGGCGCCCACTGCAGGCGGCAGCCTCCGCCTGCCGCCCTCACTTCGCCCAACTCACCAAGTGAGGAGGGCGGCCCTCCACTCCCCAGCAAGCGGCCCTCCACTCCCCCCGTCCCCAACTTCTCTTTCCCCCAGCAAAGCCAAAGTCGCATCAAGCCATTCAAGACAGCAACAGTTCACCAACACACCCCACCCGCATCAATCAAATCACAGCTCTATCGTTCAGTCAGCTGCCATTAAAAGCGCCACTCAACGCAAAAAGCCATCCACACCAGCAAGCACAACAACAAACAACCTGCCTCACGCGCTAGTCATGCGCCTAAAACCCAAAGCAATCCAAATCAGTCACAGCATCCAGATAATCACATAGGAAGTTTTTTCATCAGTTTATCAAGCCGCATCGCATGCATCTTTCTCAACACACAATACAATCCAACCACAGCAACACAGCAAACCTTGCGCCTTAATCCATAATGCCCACTTGCCCTGCTCGTCCTTCCTCTCAACCTCCAGCCACCACAAGCCATCCACCCCTCTCAAAGCAAACAAACGCCCCACAAAAAACACAACCACTCACAAGCAGCGCCACACAGCAGCTTCCACTAGAGCGCCTCCAAAGAAGCCAACTCCATTCTTCAAAACCAACACAGCAAAAAAAAGCGCCAGCACCAGCACACAACCACCACTCACAAAAACGCAACGCGCATCGCAAAAGCATCTCAGCATCGCATCCAACAAAAGCCACTCAGCAATCAAACAGCAGCGCATCCCCAACAAGCACCCCCCCCAACCCAACCTCAAAATCGCAGCAGCGCACTCATTACCAAAGCTCTCATCTCACCCCTCGCCTCTCACCCCTCAACCACAAAAAACCAAAAAGCTCAATCCAAACCCAACCAAAAAAAAGCCAACGCAGGCCCAAAAAAAGCAGCCCACAAACCACAAACAACCACACAGCACAAACAACAATCAACACAACCAAAACCTCCCAAAAAAAAATAACCACAAACCAAACAAACCGCCAGCAAGCCCTACTACCCCCCCCCTCCCAAACACCCCCCCACAAAACCCCCTAAAACAAAACCAAAAAAAAACAATCCCCCCCCCCAAAACAAAAACAAGCACAAAAACCGCAAAAAGCACCATCAAAAAAACAAAACAAAAACCATAAAAGAACAAGCCCCCCCCCAAAAAACAATAAAAAAAAAAAAAACAAAACAATAAAAACAAGCAAAGACACGACAGTCGAAGGATCACAACCCCATTTGCAAAAAAGTATATAGCAACAAAGGCAAAAACAAAGTGCAACAACCCAATTCAAACCGGATTTCGCACAGCAAACATCAATACATTAGAAGAGTGCCCGCAAAATGATCAACGCAAATGAAGTGCTTAAAGCACTGTAGAAACGGGTTTTACTACGGTATTTTTATTCGTTGTCTACGGTATGCTGCAATACAAAATTATGGTTCTGGCGCCCATTCAAATTTTCTCTTTGCGCTATTTAGGATGACGAACGGCTTTCGAACCGGACAAAGGGAAATTTCTCAAACGTTTACACAATTTTCGATGCGACATCGCTGGACGCAGGGAGATATTCTTGCGTGGCAGAAAACAGGGCGGGCAGAGCTCAGAAAGACTTGATCGTCGAGATTTTGCGTAATTTTAACTACATTTTTTTTTAACTTTTTATCTTACTACCTAAGAAGATTTGCATTTATAATTCAGCATTTTTATGATTGTAATATATAGTTGTTAGTTTTTTAAATTTATTTCTTTGTAGATACTTTTGGCGCTAATGCAGTTAGGTGGTCCCATGAATATTTGGTGGTCCTTTCGACAAAAGCAGTATAGTGGTCCGAAAAGTGAAGTTATTTTGGTGCGGTTATGCGGCACTTAAGTGGTCCTTTCCTTTTAGTGGTCCTTTCGACAAAAGCAGTGTAGTGGTCCTTTCCCAAATGTTATTTCGGTGCGCATTCTTGCATTGTAGTGGTCCAACGTATTTTTTGCTGTTTTCAGCTTCCTGACACCCTTAAGGGTTCACGACGCCATTCAGAGTGTTCTTTAATGAGCAATTAAGTGAATTAGACACAAGTTTGAGCTTAGGCTTAGGCTTAGGCTTGAAGTAAACACAACAAGCCAAGATGCACGAGATCGATTGCGAACGAGGCGACGCAGTACAAGCGACACAGAACACTGTAATGGATGGGGGGGGAGGGGACTAACTGACTAATCGTCCAGCTGGAGGGACTCCAGCCGGTTGCAGTCATCGCCTGAGCTGTCCGGGTCGACTTGTACTTCCTCGTCGACTTCTGAGCCGTCAAGCGACGCCCCCTCCCAGGCTTCCGGTTCCACCGCTGCGAGAAGCCCGCCGGTGTAGTCAGGCCGCGGGGGAAGGCTGAAGGAACACATGGTGCACATAGACAACGCGACCAGAGACTAGTAAATAGATCATTTACTAAGAGGGAGGAGTCCACGACTCCCAGGAGGCCGCCACCACGTCCCGCCGCTTGGCCGAGCTGTCTGGGTCGACGTGGACTTCCTCGTCGACTTCAGAGCAGTTGCGCGCCCAGTCCCAGGCGTCCGGTTCCAGCTCCCAGGTGGACGCCGCCCCGCCCTGCTGCTGGGCGACAGTCGTCAGCCCATTGTAGCCGGACCTAAGAATACGTGCTTAGATGGAAGCAGTAAGTATGTACATTGATAGATATGTAAAAGCTTCCTTACGCGGAATCGGCTTTAGAGGGCATCTGCGACGGCATCTGCATCTTATTCAACCGAAAAATAGCCGAACTCAGTGTCTCTGTCCTTTCTGCTCTCTCCTCTGCTCTGATGGGTACTGTCTCCAGCTTGCTCCTGCTGCTCATTGTTGGGCTCCATGTTGTGCCTGCAGCTAGAATTAACAAGTTGACCACAAGGTGGTCAGGCCAAACGATTGCCACGAACGACGAAGTCTATACACAATGGCAGTGCTGCCAGTTTTTATGGGAGGCTGGGCGAGTGGCGCAAATTCATATTTATGAATGGTCGCTGCATCCGCGTTACAAATGAGGCAGACGACCCACTGCAGAGGTATGAATTTGCACACACTATGTAACATTAACTTAACTGCATGTAAAGCAACGTTGCAGCGCCATGGAGACAGCGATCGAAACGATGGAGACAAGAGTGACAGAGGGCCCAGTGAGCACCTATGCACACCAGTGCTGCTACTTCTGTGGGGAGCTCGCAGGCTCATACAAAGTCGTAAACAATGGCGCAGACGTTCACTGCAGCCGCGTACGTTTGTGCACACTTGAAGGCTCTCAGGGAGACAGCTTAACTGATGTGGCTCGATTGTTTCAGGACACTGACGCCATGGACACCATGATTCACCTACACGAGGCGGTCAGGACCGGCAGGATACGCGTCTCACGTCCAGAGCAGGGTGCAGGACGCCCAATGAGCATCCTGGAAGCCGCTGCTGCTGCTACTGCAGCAGAAGCTGCACAGCTCGGAAGCAGCTGGATAAAACGCAGCGTGTGCGTTCAACTTGCTGCAGCGCTGAAACAGGCGCTGAATGATGGAACCGAACCGATCACTACGGTGGTCTGCAACGTCTGCGACGCTCTGTGGGTGCTCAGTGGAGTGTGCAAGTGGATCGTCCATGCATACCTCCCGCAGATCTTGCGCATGATATCAGCTGGGATGGAACCAACCGAGATCTGCGCATCACTGCTGGACTGTCCCAGAGGTGAACATTTCATTGCCTGCATTGCCACAATTATACACAATTATACACCCTACATTATACCCCCCACAATTATACACCCTCCTAGAGCTCACAGTATGCCCACAGGGGGCTAATTACACGGTTTATGGTGCATTGCCCATTTCAGGATTGGTGGACGACCTCGTGGTACTGGCAGGGTTGGGTTTCACGAACGTCTCCGCAGTGCTGCCGACCATCCCACGCCTGAGACCTGCTCAGTCAGTCCCACCTGTACCTTCCCTCCCACTGCTGCCACGCACAAGCCGAACCAGCATTCTGAACCAGCCAGATGACGGCCCTGTCTTGCTGCCTGAAGCCATCCTTGAGGTTGAGTTTACATCCAATCTCTTCAACGAGATCTTCGCCGATGAAGAGAGAAGCCTTAAATGGCTTGCAAGGTATCTGTGTGACCTACAGTATTCAATTCTGTAATTCAATGAGGTTCTGCTTTTACAGATATGGCCTCATCCACAACACCCGCACATGCAACCAACAGGCTTGTGGTGGTGATGCCACACTCGTTGTGGACTCCAGCAGCAGAGCACACAGGGGGGCAAGGCTACATTGTTCGTATTGTGCACTGCTGCTGTTAGACAGTTGTACGTTACACGTTCATTGCATTGTAGTGGAGGTGCCCAGTCTGTTGACGAGAGGGCACGGTCACGAAGCTGTCGATTCGAGACGACAGTTTCTTCACGTTCTCTCGTCTCCCCATCAAGAAGATCATGCAGCTCATGTACATGTGGGCATCAAACCCCACCGCACCGTACGACCTCATCAAGAGGGAGCTGGAGATCGACAGCAACCACTCCATCGTGGACTGGTACAACTTTATCCGCGACGTGATGCAGGAGTGGTTTGTGACTTATTTCACAAGCGTGATTCAGTACTGTATGTACCTGTACTGTGTGTGTTCAGGTGCGCAAACCACCTCCGGCCAGTCCGCCAAGGTGGAGGTGGCTACTCGGGCGGACCCGGCGCCATCGTTGAGGTTGATGAGAGCCTCTTCTTCCATGCGAAATGCAACCGTGGTGCAGCGCTGCACAGGCCACAGCAGTGGTGCTTTGGCATGGTGGAGCGCGGAACGTCGAAAGGCATGTAACATCACGAATGTGGCTGGCATGTTTTGGTTAAGTCGTCTAAGTCTGTGCCTCCGATTTAGTGTTTGTGGTACCAGCCCAGCAACGGGATGCGGCTACACTGCTGCCGCTCATCTTTCGGTTTGTTCAACATTTGTGCTGTTAATGTACAAAGGTATTCCATAAGAACAGACTCAGTGAAAGCGGTAACATTCAGCTACCGTAAACCCTATGATTAGTCCCCGGGGGCTAATTTTTTCGTTCGAGCTCTAGGAGGGTGTATAATTATAGGGGGGGGGGGCGAAATATCGGGGGGGGGCTTATAAACTGGAAGTGTCGATGAGTGGGAAGATGTGTGGGCAAAAAGGCGCGTGGAGGCGATTTTTAAGGGAAAAAGGCGCTGTGCACACACGTTGGTACACTCTAACACACCCTCACACAGTCTCACATGCACATACGTGTACATACATACACATACGCGACCATACATACACCAGGACATGAAAACATGTGCCTTTTAGATGATGGTTCATTTAGGGAGGGGGCGTAATTAGAGGGGGGGGGGGGCTTATTAACACAAAGTGGTCTTGGGAGGGTGTATTATTATAGGGGGGGCTAATTATAGGGGGGGGGGGCTAATTATAGGGTTTACGGTATGTCAACGCTGGAACCAGGGTCATAAGCGATGGATGGGCTGCCTATGGTGGCCTGGCAGCTGTCCAGAACCAGTGTAACCTGCGCCACGACTGGGTCAACCACCGGGTCAGCTTTGTGGACCCAAACGACCCCACGATCCACACGCAGATTTTACTGAATGTGCAAGCTATGTATATGATGTATGTACAGATACATGTCATGATAATATTGGCAAACGTGTACATTGGCGCGTAGTTCAGACCATCGAAGCGACATGGTCGTCGCTCAAAAACTCCCTCCGGCACCTGCACGGGACGTCGAGGGCGCTGTTTCCCACCTACCTCTATCAGTATATATAAAATTCAAAATTATGCAAAATCTTGAAACAAACCAGAACAGCCTTGTGCACACCTGGAAAAACTAAAGAAATTTTCTGAAAAATTAACCAATTAACAATCGACATAGCCAAGTCCCGTCTGGCAAAGCCAATTCTTGTTTCGGGTCCTACCGTTGACAAGAATTGGCTAACCCACAGGGGGACCCTCATCAGAACGAGCCCTGTGGGTTAGGTACGTACGCGCGCGGTCCAAAGTTACCAATTTCCGCTTTTTCCCAGCCGAGTTGCTCGCGGAAGCAGCGCTTTCCATGTTGGTTGGAAAAGGAGATGCGGAAGTCGCGGGTTCCGTAGCAGCAGCGGGCAAACACGTGTAGATGCCGACGTTGGGGTTGGGCGTGCGCACAGCAATAGAACTACACCCTCTGAATTAACCATTAATTAATAAATTTCATAAAATTGGTGCGAAAATTTACGTAGTAGTAGAATCTGGTCCGGTGGCAGACGGCGTGGGCGTGCTCGGGTCTTGGAGGCTGGCTATGGAATTGCTCGGTGAGTATGGCTCCAGTTTTGCTGCCGATTTAGCCAACAACGGCGAAACGGACGTGCCTACCGTACCCCGTTAGAAACGCATATTGGTTGTCAACTGAGAGATAGGTGAATTAAAATAACTGTAATAAAACACGCTAAAAGTATTAAAGACATGTTGGAAAATTAAGGCGTGGTATGCTAACCCAATGAGGGGAAGGCTACCGAAGTTGAGCATTCACATCAGAAAGCAATTTACGCACATACTTAAGTGTGGACTTAGAATTGTTAGCACATAAAGAACCCCAGAGCGAACCATACCGAGATGCAAATGCTAGAAGGGAGGAAGCCAAAAATTCAGGCGGGAAACCCCTTCCAGAGAAGGTTACCAGGATATCCCTAGCTCTTTTATAGAAGGCGTCAGGGTAGCTAGAGATTCTACCGATCCTAATCAACTGGCTGATCAGAATGCCCCTATGCAAACTGGCTGGAACATTACTATCCATGTATGCATATCGTACCACTTCAAAATTAAATAGGTCAGTTTTTTGGAAAACAGAAGAATTAACGGTTCCAGTTATTGAATCTATATGCAAATCCAGATCCAGAAAAGGTACATTCGGACCAGAGCCTGTAATTTCCAATGTAAGAGATTCATGATAGATATCATCCGTAAAAGGTCTAACATCCTTTATGTTCAGAACAAGAATGTCATCAACGTACCGGCAGATTTTTAAACTAGATTGGGGGTGTTTTTTACAATAATTGAATTCCATCATAGACAGCGTTAAGTCCGCCAATAGGGGAGAAGCATTTCCTCCCATTGGGACACCCTTGATCTGGCGGAATGGAACACCTGCGAAAACTACGAATGTTTCATGCAAAACAGTAGCGATCAACTCCTTAATTTCAACTTTTGAGTAACAATTAGTATGGCTCTCATTAACAAATTTACAAAAACCATTGCTGCCCACGGACAGGTAACCCCTCTTGGCATTATTGAAACACATCTCAACCAATTGATATAGGTTCGATTGTATGACACTGTGGGGCAGATTGGTGAACAACGTAGCAAAATCCGCTGTGACCAAATAATCCACTGAGTTTTTTTGCTGGAGAAACTGCAGTGCCTTGTACGAATTGTCTATGGACCAAAACATATTACTACCACCCCTGCTGACAATAACCCCGCAATAATTTTGCAAGAAATGTTTCAAATGCTTCAAAACATGCAGTAAGAGCACCGAGATGGGCTTCATCGAACTTTGCTTCGCCCCAGCGATAAATCGGAATTTATATGGATTTTTGTGCAATTTAGCATTGGCAAAAATGCGAGGCAGAGTCAAGTTATGGGGTGAAATTGCAACATTAAAGGTTTTGCAAGCCCTAACGTGCCTGTCCAAAATGTCATTGGCAAGGGATGGGTCCCTCTGGTATACGTCATTACCCACAATAGATTTTCAATCCATTTTCAATCCACATTACCCACAATAGATTTTGGCCGCCATTTCAATAAAGTAAAAATTTTCAACCACCTACTCAAAGCTGTCAGGCACCAGATGCCGTTCCACCATGCATAGCAGGCAGGCAGGGGGCATCAACAACACCCCATCCAGTGACCTGTATCTGCCCCACCCCTTCCTACCCAGCTGGCACTTACTCTGCAAGGTTACAAGCCCCAGTCCCAACCCACCATCGTTTTTTTGTTGTGTGCGTGCCACCGCCATGAAGAACCAGCCTGAATGTAGTTCTGCTTTAACCAGACACCACAACACCAGCACCTGCATTGACGCCTCTGTGTGAAATGCACCAAAGCACGAGCACCATGATGACACAAAATGATAGCTGCACTGTGCAAGTACTTGGCTCAGTCAAGTACTTGTCTCAGGCTCAAGCCTAAGCCTAAGCCTAAGCTCATACTTGTCTCTAATTCGCTTAATTGCTCATTAAAGAACACTCTGAATGGCGTTGTGAACCCTTAAGGGTGTCAGGAAGCTGAAAACAGCAAAAAATACGTTGGACCACTACAATGCAAGAAAGCACACCGAAATAACATTCGGGAAAGGACCACTACACTGCTTTTGTCGAAAGGACCACTAAAAGGAAGGGACCACTACAATGTAAGAAAGCGCACCGAAATAACTTTACTTTTTGGACCACTACACTGCTTTTGTCGAAAGGACCGCTACATTTTCATGGGACCACCTAAGTGCATTAGCGCCATACTTTTAGCAGTTTTAATGTGTAATTGGTGACACCAATTTGAATAATTTTACTTTTCCTATTGCCGATAAAGCAGCAGAGTAAACGTACTGCCCGCTGGGCGCAGTTTATGTATGGCATCACGTACAGTGTTAAGAAAATATCTCCTCAGGTCAACATAAGCTCAACAAATAGCTCAACATGTCAGAATAACACAAAAACTAAAATCAAGTCGAATTTCAGTTCCTCCGAATATTGAAGAGTACTACAAGGTCATTGAAGTTTTGGAAGACGAGCACGTTACATTGGAATGCCCATTGAACGTGGACCAGCAAACGCCAACAACTAACATTACCTGGTATCGGAATGCAAATTTGCTCGATCACACTGAAGTGGAACAGGTACCGTTACCAATACGGTAGGATCTTGGCCAGTGATGAGGTCAGAGGTTGCAAGGGGGGATCACCTCACCCATACCCTGTAACTGGGGGGTTCCCTCCCCCACTTGCTGTTTTTGACCCTACATACACACACCCAACCCCCCCCCCCCCGCAGGTTCGTGCAAAACCCCACCCAACCCCCCCCCCCCCCTTAGAAATTTGAAACTGTACATTGTAATGTGTTTTTTACAGTGCTTTTGAGCAAAAATCGACCAACAAAAAGGCCTAGATTGGGTTATTAACAGTGTATTTTGACTAAAAAGTACCTATTTTAGGGTTTTTACAGTGTTTGAACAAAATCAACCAAAAAGTGCCTATTTTTTCCTTCCCAGACCGCCCCCCCCCCCTCCTCCAGATTTTCACCCCACCCACTACCCCCCCCCCCCCCGGCCCAGTTCCCGGTTACAGGTATGCTCTCACCGCCCACGGTTGCACATTAAAATAATTGTAGTAATCGCTGTACCAACTAATCTTTCGCAACTAATTTTTGCGCAAATTTTTCCCTAATTTTTCTGTTCTAATCTCTCTCCTAATATTTCAAACGACCCGCATGCCAGCACCAAAGGTGATCGAGCCCGTCCGCCCCCCCCCGCCGCCCCAGCGAAAATTGGGGGTACCACAGGGTGTGTTGATGTGCCACGCGAGTTTTGCAATCAAATTTTTAGCAGATAGACGCTGTCAAAAAGCTGCACATTTCCCGAGCGAACTTGAGCCAACACAACGGCACCTACAAGTGTGTGGCGGAAAACCTGGCAGGAAAAGATGAATCCGTTATTGATTTGATCGTTTTGCGTGGGTTCACATTTGGATTTTGCGCACGCACGCACGTGATATTGTTCAACCAACATTTAGAACTACCGAGATTGCTGTCGCCAGCAGCGCAAACATTGGAAGCCATTGTAAATGCCACCGTGCAGCTACATTGCCAAGCAGAGGGTACGCCAAAGCCAGAGGTACACGCATTTGTCTTTATTTATTTTTCAAGTTTTAAGTTTTAATTATTTTTTAATTTTAGTTTTAATTAATTAAATTTTTTTATTTTTTATTTATGACCATTCTTTCAGATTTCTTGGACTTTGGAAGGCGAACCTATGCCCGCATTTGAAAATGTGGAAATTCTCAATAATGGTTCCATTTTGGAAATTCGAAATATCACGAGTGACCAAAGTGGCAGATATACGTGCGATGCTGTGAATAGAGTTGGCGCGGCGGAAATGAACATCTACGTAGAAGTCTTGGGTAGGTTGTTGTAATTGGGGACAATGGCGAATCCAGAAATTTTTTCTCGGACAGGTGAAGGATTCAGCAGAAGGGGGAGTCGTGTTGAAATTAACAAATGCTGGGCCATTTCGCTGATGTTTGGGTCACCCAGTCAGTCCATTATTGACAGGTATTAGTATTACATAATTTCGGCGCCACAGACAAAAATCTTCCGATTTTCGACCACCTTCTTCCGACCTTCGATTTGTATGCGCAAAAGTAGGTTCT
>JASAMY010002468.1:0-20000 GCA_030248085.1 Paralinhomoeus sp. GSCO2_6
CCTCGCGCTCCGTGACGTCACTGCGTCGGCTTTCTCGAGAAGAGCGCGAACCACCTGGTGATGTTGGTGACTGGACTGTCGTCCGTGGTGCCCTCGGGCGCTTGCGCCATCGCCCTGAAAAGCAAGCGTTCCCCCATTGCAATTGCCGAGCATTCAAGGCAAACTCTTCCTGACTTGGCCTTCATCGCCTCGAAGTCCGCGCGACCCTGCTCGGTCTGCGTGGCGAGATTGACCGGACGAAGGGAGTGCAGAAACGCCCAAACGTCGGCCAGCCGGCCGTCTCGACGAGACCAAATGCGCGGCGCGTCCCTGGCCGAGAAAGTCTTGCATATTGCCAGTAATTTGAGAGTGTACGATTCCACCAACCCTTCCAGCTGCACGAATAGAACAATATTGCCCCCAAAGCCTCCGAGTGGCAATTTTGCGTGTTTACGGTGGTCAAAGACGCACTTGATAGTCTTGCTCTCGGGGAAGGGCAGCTGCAATCCCTCGTAGCCGCTGAGGAGGAATTGGTAGATCTCAAACCAGGACGCCAGTTCCGGAGTGCCCAGAGAACACACCGCCTCAAGGTACTGGAAAAGGAGCTCGTCTGGAGCTGGTCTCGTCTCGTAGAGTTGGGAAAAATACGTTTTGACTATGGACCGACGTATTTTTTTGAAAAAATATGGTATTTTTTTGAAAAAATACGTATCTTTTGTATTTTTTAAGAGTACGTATGTACATGTACCATCAAGGAAAAATTTGCAGGGGGCTGCAAAAAAAAAGGAGAATATGTGACACTCTATGGTTGAAGTCCAGTTTGAAAAGAAGTGGTATTAAGGCATATACCCCCACTGATTTCTAGCCACTTCTGCATTGCAGCTGATCAACTCCACTTTGAACAAACCATGTATAAAATCCGAACCAAGCACAGCAACAAGTCACATATTCGGGCGATTTTTGTGTTCGCTTGCAATGGAAGGAAATGTGCAGCGAAAATTGCGGCAGCTGGAACTGACTGATATTTACATAGATTGAGTGTGAGAAATTAGCACATGCCCCATGGAACCCCATGCACACGCACGTATGCATGCACGCACGCACTTGCGTACGCACGCACGCACACACACACACACGCACGCACGTACGTGTGCACGGACGCACGCACGCACGCACGCACGCACGCACGCACGCACGCACGCAGCACTCATGCAAGCATTAGGGCACTACACAAATGTTATACGAACAGTTCATCATTGGGTGGAATGCCGGAAGGGAATGGAACAGGATTGTAGTACGTATATGTGCCTCTCGCCTACACATCGACATCACCAACTGTACATCATCAACAACCAACATTGCAGAAATTTTTGCCGGGGACCATACATGTAACTGGGGGGGGGGTTGGGGGGGGGTTGGGGGGGGTTACCCGCCCCCAGCCAGAATTTTACCCCAACCCCCAGCCCTCCAGACCCCCCCCCCCCCCAGAATTTGCCTGTAGTGTTCCAACTTGTCTACACTTGTACAAAGTAGTGTATTTTTCGTCTTTTTCAGTGTTTTTTGACCCTAAAACAGCTAAATAAGCTATTTATAGCCTTTCATACCCTTTTTTTGACCAAAAGTGCCTATTTAGACCCTATTCAGGTACACTTTTTTACCCTCTGACACCCCCCTCCCTCTTCAAATCTGCTTACCCCCCCCCCCAGAATGGTCGCCCAACCCCCCCCCCCCCCCCACACTACAAAAACCCGGTTACATGTATGCCGGGGACCAATTGATTCTGCAGGAACTTTAGCTGTGTCAGGTCCATGGAAATGGGCAATAACAACGTCTGAGAGAGAGATGAGATATGAGTTGATGGACGTTTGTGGCGTTTTGGCTTGGCTGAGTGAGATGGCTCGCACAAAAATCGCCGAATATGTGACTTGTTGCTGTGCTTGGTTCGGATTTTATACATGGACTCATTTTAAAGCTTAGAAATCGGTACATACAGTAGCTCAAACGCTGTAAAACTGCGCAAGCATGCAAGTGGACGTATAGGAGTGTGTGTGTGCGTGCGTACGTGTGTGTATGTGTGAGGTGGGTGAGTGGCAGGTAAGCGGAGTAGTGAGCGACCAGGAGATTTGGCATCCAACAAAGTGAGCTAAGAACGCGACACAGTGCGCGATGCAAAAATTGAGGGCGTGAAGAGGAGATAGCAATTGCAAAAACTAGCAGAACCAATTGTTGGGTCCGCGTCCGCTGCGTCCGAAACCTACCGTAAGCAAAACCTAAGCGTCGTAAGAGTAATGTGATGTAAAAAAATCGTCTTGTGAGAAGTCTACCTACCACACAACTCGCATATGCTCTTCAATGTTAGGTACATTGATTAACAACAAATGTTTTATTATCTATTGCAGGTTGATTTAACAAAATACAGGTTTACGACTCCGACTTACTACTATAACCTTACGATTACGACTACGACCGTATTTTTTAAAAATAAGATACAGGCAGCGACGTATGTATTTTTTTTCAAAAAAATACGTGTATTTTTTTGAAAAAATACGCGCCCAACTCTATCGTCTCGTCAGGGCCCTCGGGAGTCCTCTCTCTCTCTCCCTCCCTCCCTTCATCGCACCGCACCTCGCGTAGGACGCCGAAGAAGTCGTCCACATGCCGCTGCGTCCACTCGTCACCTGTCAGCGTCGGCCAGGCGTAGCTGAAGACGGCGAGCACGCCGCCTGGCTTGAGCACGCGCGACACCTCCTCGTAGAAGCGCTCTCGGTCGAAGTGGTGGAATGCGATGCAGCACGTGATGAGGTCGACCGAAGCATCCGCCAGCGGCAGCCCCTCGGCCGCGCACACGCTGCAAGGACGGCTCCTGAGTGTGACGGGCAGCGTATGGCCTAGTGGTAGAGAATCGGCCTCTTGCGCACACGCTCCTGGGTTCGATTCTTGGTGGGGCCACTAAATCGAGGACTTTCCTCTCAATGGATTTTCTCGTGCCGTCGCTGCCTTAGATTACACATGGCGTTCTTCCGAATGTCTTTGGCTAATTCTGCGGCACTACATAGGTGAGAAGGCGTCCTGGAGATGGGTATGCTATATGAGGCATTGACGGCCTCCTAGCGTTGCTCCAAATCCAACAACGACATTGTTAGTGTGGCCGCTTAAAGATCTCGGAGGCCCCCCTCTGGTCACACGTCATTGATCGTGGGAGATGAGACCCAGTCAGTCCGATCCTGGTGGAGCGTCTCAATAGCGGGTCCCTAGAGAATCGAACCTAGGGCAGTGCAAGGGCAAAAGGATCCCCGGTGTGTGTGTGCGTGCGTGCGTGCGTGCGTGCGCGTGTTCCAACGCGACAAGCCGACAGGAGCCGCCGCTCCGCTTCCTGCCCAGCCTTTCCCAACCAACGACCGCCTCCGCTGCGGCAAGAAGAGTGACTCACGCGAACGCAACCCTGCCCTTCAAGTCGTGTCTCTGCTCGAACGTGTGCTTGGCGCTCTCGATCTGCGCGGCGCTGACGTCGCAGCAGAGAGCGGTCACGCCCTGGGGCAGTTTCTCCAGGAAGCTCAAGGAACTGACCGCGTGGCCGCAGCCCGCGTCCACGAAACGAGTCCAGCTGTCTGGCGAACTCTGCAACGGGAAAGGACCATTAAAAGTCGAGGAAAATTTGGGGCATGACGCGATGGGATTTGAACCCACGCCTCTGGATTACTGGTCCATTGTGGTACTACTACCGCTACACCACACGCGCACGCCAACTCCTCAACACAATATTCGAAATGAGATGGCAAATTCTTGATTAGCGCCTTTTTAATTAGCGTCACATATTTCGGTAACCGCTCTAGTTAATTCGCATTAGAACAACATATAATTGGCTTTGCTCGGACTGCAGGAAGGCTTGATATCATTGGAGAATAGGAAGCATTGGACGTTTATTTATGTAGATTGTCTTAATGACAACGACGCCGTAAGGGTGGGGGGAGGGCAAATAGACGGTTTATGGTACGTATTCTCTTCATAGCTAAGTATTACTTAATTCATCGTGTATAACAACGACTACCACTGGTTACAGTGAATCATCCCCACATTCTCTCTTCAGCCGCGGTTCTCCTAAGAGAAAGACGAATGAAAACCTTGTGTTTGAGGAACTGGAGGGTCTCGTCGACTAGCGCGTCGCTGACTTTGTCGCGGCCCTCTCTGTAGTCGGCGACGAACGCCTCGTCCGTGTACTCGATCGATGCTCGAGCCATTCTCTCGAATTCCACTCAAAAAACGGGTTCCGTATTCAGCTTGGCAGCATATCTGTAACTGGTGGGGGGGGGTCCCTCGCCCCTTGCTGGCTAGGACCCTACCCGCACCCCCTTCCCCAGAAATTTGAAACTGCAAATTGTAATGTGTTTTGTACTGTATTTTCGACCAAAAAGGGCCTATTTTTTCCTTCCCGGACCAGCCTCCCATCTCCAGATTTTCACCCCACCCCCCCCCCAGAAAGTGCCCCAACCCTTTCCCCCCAGATCCAATTCCCGGTTACAGGCATGGTTGGTAGGTATTTTCGGCAGCGCAACTCAACCAACGTGTGGGTGGCAGCGTCGGCCTTTCACAGACAGACAGGCCTTCTTTCACAGGCTTCCTAGAGTCGCCCCAAAACCAATAACAACAGCGAGTGGCAGCGTCGGCATCCGGGGGCGACTTGAGGCCCGTTGACAATGCAGCGACGACAACGCAGACGCGAAGAACGCGCGCCGATTCCACACGTTGTGACGTTGTGACGTTTGTTGTGACGCGTTGTGACGAAGCGCGCCCACGTTTGTGACGCGCTGATGTTTGCGTTTGCCGTTTCGGGGGGGGGGGGGGGGGGCTTGACGGGCGCCCCTGTCTATCGCAAGCAAGCAAGCAGAGGGGGGAGGGACCGCAAGCAGAGGGGGGGGGGGGAGCAAGGCGACCAACGTGGTCATTTGTGGGGGGGGGGGGGTAAGCAGATTTGAAGAGAGAGGGGGCGCCAGAGGGTATAAAACTGTAGCTAAGTAGTGTATAAATAGGCACTTTTTGGTCAAAAATAGGTAAAAAAAATGAGCTATAAATAGCGTTATTTAGCTGTTTTAGGGTCAAAAACACTGAACAAGCTCGTTTCAAAAAGCACTTCTTTTGAATTTGTTGCCTTTCATTTGAAATTTCTCGGCTTGAGCACAGATTGGACGAGTGTACACTTTCTGGAATTCTTTAGCAGTGCCGATTCCTTTGGAATCGGTGAAATCGCCGCACAAGCTTTAATGATACGACGCCCCGTTATTGTCTCCTTTGTTCTCTTACAAAATGCACTGTTGTTGTTGCATCCACGTCCACAGGACGTCCACGTCCATGCGTAGGTGCATAGGAATGCACTGATGCGTCCTAAAGGCATCCACACTGCCCCCTCCCCACCCTAATACGGGGCCAAAGGCGCCCACACTGCCTTCCTTATGGCACCCTAGCTCTGTGTAGCGTGGTAGCAGAGGGGAGTGGGTGGCTGGCTGGACCGACGCGCGTACTGGCGAGTGGTGAACGCACTAGCATAGCACTAGCCTAGGAAAATAACGCCTTGGAAACTTTAAAAACTAACCCAGAAATTTTCGCTCCTGGACCCAGAAATTGCGTCCCAGATTGGGCCTATCCTTATGCGTGTGTTTTCACAGAAGTTTTGCACGGTGCACTGGAGGACACAGAAATGTTTCTCCCAGATTGGGCCCTATCAGGGTGTACGCGGCAGCGTACAACCCTAATATGTGAGCACTTCCTCAATGCGGTTTGTTGAATTTTCAGTCGCTTATAACTCTTGATTGCCTGAACGGATTGTGGCGAATGATAGCTCAAAAGAACCGCCTTCTAGACCGGAATCGAATGAGCTGTCCCGCGTTTTGGTACTCGAACGCGTTGAGACAAATTGTACAAAAATGTTCCAAAAAAGTGGTGTTTTTTTTTTTCATGTTCTGCACACACTTTTAGGGTCGCCGCTCTGGAACGCTACTGTTGATTGGGACGAAACTTGGCGTGAGCACGTAGTATATGATGGCAATTTTGTGCCCCAAGGTAAATTTATCTAGGTGCTTCGGATCTATAGTTATGGCCGATTTGGTCATTTTTCGAAACATAGTCGTTTTATTTTGGCCAAAACCCGACAAGAGTAAAAGTCGAAAAAAAGCCGAGTAAACCCCCAAATGTTTTTTGATATTCGTGAACAGCTTTACAAAGAATGTCTGGGGCGCTTGCATGACATTTGAAATTCTCACCACATAATGAGATATTGGCAACCAAAATTTCGGCAAATCCGACCAAAAAAAGTTTGTGACCTATAGGCGCTTCAACCGTTCGTGATACCGCTGTGCTGTAATGACACAAGTTATTCGTCCGGACTTGGAATAGGTTACTTTCGACAAATGGGAGCGCTCCGATGCCCGTGTCTCTGTCAGCCCTCTTCGAAAGGCCATTTTTTAGGTGTTTTGTTCCAAAAGTTTGTTAGCTATAGACGCTTCAACCGTTCGTCGCAGAGCTGTGCTGTAATGATGAAAGTTACTCGTCTGGACCTGTAATAGGTCACTTTCGAGAATGGGAGCGCTCCGATTTCCATGTTTCGCAGCTCGACCCTCTTGGCGCACCCCCATTTTGGGCAAAATTTGGAACTATGATCGTGCATTATTTTTCATTTCCTGAACGAATTCTGGCGCGTGATAGCTCAAAAGAAGCGCATTCAAAGGGGGAATCGATTAAGTTATAACACGCTTCCATACGCTTGTGCATTACCGAGAAGTTTTTGGAGATGGCAGGACCCACTTTACATGACAAGCTTCTTGGTTCGTCGCCCACTCGCGCCTGCATCAATTGGACGGAAACCTCGCAGGTATCTATGCTCCACATCAAAAAATGAAATCGCCGGAGGGACTCTTGTTACATGCCAGCTATGGTTTACTGGGCACATTCTTCTTTTTACCATGTTCCCTTAATCAAGAGGTCGCTGGTTCGAATCCCAGTAACGCCTGCCTGTGCCTTTGCACGTGTCCCCTTGGAAAACCCATCAGCGTTGCTTTACTGCAGTGTCTCCAGTCCATTCCACATTTTTTGTCTCTTTTCTAGGTTCTTTTCCAGAATTTTGGTATTTTTTTGAGCTAGGAAAAATATTTATGGACGAATGCTTGCTACAGCCCCTGATACATGAAAATGACACATCTGCTCACCCGCATGGACGCGCGCGCGCACGCACGCACGCACGTACGCACGCACGCACGCACGCACGTACGCACGCACGCACGCACGCACGCACGCACGCACGCACGCACGCACACACGCACGCACGCACGCACAATGTGTACAGTGGTACACGCTTTTCATAAGCTTTATGGTGCAACACTGAGCATGCGTCCGTTCTGGTCTGCTGCTGTGGGTTTGTATGTGTGTGCGTGCGTGAGTTTTTGATTAATCTTTCTTTTACGAAAAAACACTGTATTAAGGAAAATTTTGCAGGTGGCTGCAAAAAAAGGAGAATATGTGACGCTCCTTTAGGCCCAGTTTGAAAAAACGCGGTATTAAAAGTAGCCACTTCATCAGATGATCAACTTCAGTTTGGACAAACCGTGTATAATCGAACCAAGCGCAGCAACACGTCACATATTCGGCGTTTGTTGTGCGAGCCATCGCACACAGCCACAACACTACCACTATCAATCCACCCTCACAAACTCTTTCATCTCTCTGACGATGCGCATTCTCTGACGATTCATTAGGCATCGTATGGATGGACAGGGCACACAGCCAAAGATTCTGCATAAATAATTTCGCTACCCTGCCCATCTTAAATTTTTAATATGTGGCTTGCCCTTACAGTAAGTGATATGCACCATCAATTCACGATCTTGAGTACCAAGTACATTGTATACCCTACATTCAATCTTCGATTCTCGTTCATCTTTGTTCCGCTTCTGTTAGCCTGTGCCTATGGACGGACGGAACTGCCATCTGTAGACGTCCAGTCAAGGATAAGGCCCGCTCTCGTCTCTGAGTCCAAGGAATGAAAGGCCTCGGCCCTCATGCAGCCTGGACTGCCTTTCCAGTGATCCAAGCGAGCACAACAAACGCCGAATATGTGACGTGTTGCTGCGCTTGGTTCGATTATACACGGTTTGTCCAAACTGAAGTTGATCATCTGATGAAGTGGCTACTTTTAATACCGCGTTTTTTCAAACTGGGCCTAAAGGAGCGTCACATATTCTCCTTTTTTTGCAGCCACCTGCAAAATTTTCCTTAATTTTTAATCCCGCGACTTGTGATTCTGTCTTCTCCGATTTGCGCACGTTGTGTCCATAGTAATTGCTCGGCTCGTGTTGGGGGTGACGGTGTTGACTGAGAGTTGAAGACACGGCAGTTCACTACCACGTTTACGTGCCTATACAGGTAGGTGGGCGCGCGTAATCTCAAGATCAATTCACACCGCCTGCTGTTTGGACGCGCGTGGTGTGTCGGTTGCGCCGCGCTTTGGCAATCTTCTGCTGCAGACTGCAGCCCCCTAGCCCCCTACATAGCTCCTAGAGCATACCAAACGCCAACGACAGCCAGGAGAATGGGCCGGCGCCGCGCGGACGCCGAGGTGGCGCGTCCGTTCGTCTGCGACGAGTGCGGCCGCCGCTTCTCGAGCAAGTCGGGCGTGTTCACGCACGCGCGCACGATGCACTGGGGCGTGCGCCATGCCTGCGCCCTCTGTCCGAATCGCTCGTTCGCGACGCAGGGCGGCCTCGCTCGCCACTCGCTGCTCCACTCCCGCCGGCCCAAGCCCTACGAGTGCGACCTCTGCGACGGCACGTTCACGCAAAAGGGCAGTCGTGTGGGCCTTGGCCGAGAAATCTGTGTAGAACTGGGCAGTGGCGTAGCCAGCCGGGGGGGGGGGGCAGGGGGGCGCTTGCCCCTCCCAAAATTTTCTGCGACCCGATTTTTTTTCCAAAGGGGGTGCTACCCTTGCGAAAATTCTCGGTTAGACACAACAGCTGTCTTGCCCCTCCCAAGTCCAAATCCTGGCTACGCCACTGCAACTGAGACTTTTTTAATTACCAAATGGCAACAGTGCACACGCTGGCCCACACCACTGCCCTCTCTCCTCCACCCGTAGTGTCACCTGCTGACGCACTTCACGCGGCTGCACGAGAGGGACAAGCCGAAGGCGTTCGTCTGCGACGTCTGCGGGTGGGCGTTCAGCGTCAAGGACGCTCTCGCAGGCCACTTCCAAGGGGCGCACTGGCACGCGAAGCGAGCCGTCTGCGACGACTGCGGCGCCCTGCGCTCCGACAGGCAGGCCATACTCCGGCACATCAACGCCGTCCACAGGGCCCTTAAGCCCTTCGAATGCGACCTCTGCGGGACGGCCTTCTCCAGACCGAGGCCTCTCTACTGCCACCTATTGAGCAGGCACTCCGAGCAGAGGCAGTCCTTCGCTTGCGACATTTGCGGGACGCAGTCCACGGTGAGTTGACTTTTGTTGTTGTAAAACCCTGTGTGCGAAAATCTAATTTTGTGGCCAAAACCTATCTGGTATCGTGCCAACTACAGCAGTGTTGTTGGTTCCCCACTCGACGCACGGGGCGCTTCAGGAGAAAGGCGCCATGGCGAGGCACATAAAGACGGTGCACGGACGCGTGCGGGCTTACGTTTGCGGCGTGTGCGGTCGTCGCTTCGCGGACGCGGCCCAGTTGCGCCAGCACGTCCGGCTGGTGCACCGCAAGCTCAAGAGCATCGTCTGCGACCGCTGCGAGAAGCGCTTTGGCCGCAGGAAGCAGCTGGTGCCCCACCTGAAGCGCTGCTTCCTCGTTTCCTCGGCCACGAGCTTCACCTGCACCGAATGCCACCGGCAGTGGCTGGGACTGGCGGCGCTGGAAGAGCACGTCAGGACGACCCACGAGCTGCGGTGCGACTGCGGTCATCACTGCTGCGGACACTGACCTCTTTTTGAAATTTCTTCTGCACGTCATTACGTTCAATGGAAAAATCGTACACCCCTAAAAAACAGATGCGTCTGGAATGAAAGATGTCTTGTAAAGATAACCGTTCCACAGCCTTCGACAAGCTTCTGTTACTATGAATGGTACAGTGTATGATGCTTGCTATTGGGCCACCGTTCATCGACGCCCTGCTTCGAGGAGTGTTGTGACGAATTCCCAGACATCTCTTTGGGTGGCGCGTTCCTAAAGACGGTGCTACTACATAGGTATCTTCCGCGTGAGTTTGGGAGTAGACTTCTTCGTTCATGTGCCGTCGCTAATCTCCTCGAACCTTCGCGACGCCCGGTGACTTTGCAGAGCACCACTACGTACACCTGCCTTGTACTTAGAACGCTCGGGTGACAGGCGAGGCCGTCGGCCACGGCAACAGAGAATTAAGTCTCGCTAAGCCGGGCGCCATAACTTTTCGGCGCACGATGAACACTTATCAGTGTCAGGTGAGGCGCATCACCATAACCGGCGCGAATAAAGCAAACAGAAGCGCAGTTGCTCTTGACGGACGACACGTGCGTTTGCAACCTCATGCGGTGCTTTTGTTGTACTGCTTTGGTAACAGTCTGTGGAACCGACTTTTCTAGCAGATTTTCCGACTTTTGCCGAACCAGGATTTGCTCGTTATCAGTAGGCGCGACTTGGTTGAAATTCTGGGAGGCGGCAACGCCATCTGCACACTCACCATAAGGCAGCAAAGTTGCAGTCGGGACAATGAAAGCGATATTTGCAGCGGCCGTCTTCGCGTTGGCTATTGCTGTGGGCGCAGCCCTGCCCGTGCGGTCGCCCAACCATGCGCTTGCCAAGCTATTGGTTCGACGCCTACTGTAGTAGTACCGTATGCATCTCAAATCTTTCAACTGTGCCCTCCTCAAGGCACTATAATGTTAATTAGGGAACACCATTGTAGAGGAGGGAGGGGGTGGCACTGTTGAGAGGTAGCACACACTGTGCTTTCAACCTACGAATTGAGAATTGAGAGAAGAAGAGAGCAAATTTCGCAGCTAAAAAATTCGCAATATTGCAGCGTTTTGGTCTTTTTTCGCACCTTTGCCTGATTCTATTAGCTATCAAAAAATATATTTGCGGCTATTTACATAGCTATGTATCAAAATGCTATGTATCTATGTATCATAGCTATTTATTTGCAACTGCGGTGTAGTTCAGTCAATTTCAGTTTATGGCGTTGACTACACCTACTATAGTTAGCGGTATGTCAAGGCCGATACATACTGTAGATAAATGTACTAACGCAAGTGTGTAGAGTGTACATTATCGTTGTATGCGCTGACGTATTACAGTGCTGAAGCACTGTAGAATAGTAGGTACAGTAGTCTGCGTTGCTTCAGTTTGGCGGCAAGGTGTCGCCCATGTCATGCGCGGTATGCATGCACATGATCACCTACGCCCGAATTAAGGACCCCAAGTCCCATACATTGGTTTGTGACTGTCCTTTTTTATTGTTACCTCTTTCTTCAGCTGTATTGTTATTGCTGTTGTTTGATTAAAGGAAACGCTAGGAGGCCGTCAATGGCTCATATGGCATACCCATCTCCCTGACTAGAGCCGCATAATTCGCCAAAGACCTTCGAAAGAACACCATCTGTAACCTAGGGCAGCGACGACACAAGAAAATCCATTGAGACGGGGAAGCCCCCATCTAGCGGATCCATCAAGAATCGAACCCCAGAACCGTGCGCGCAAGAGGCCGATTCTCGACCACTAGGCCATACGCTGCTCCTAGCTGAGCTGTGTAACCGCTCTACCTGTGTAGCTGGCTGCACAGTACAGAACCGCACAGCTCTGCTACGGTACAGCACAATATACAGTACCTATGTCATACACTGCCGCTTCCAGGCCGAGATGAAGGAGATTCTCGAGAATCAGTTCTGCGTCAACTACAACGGCGACTACTACAAACTCTGCAAATATATGGTGTACTTTGAACTCGACCAGCACATGTTCGACCACATGAAGGAAAGCAACAGTCCCAACCAGATCTGCGCGCACATGGATCAGTGCGACGCGACGGTGCGTGCTGCCGATGAGGCCTCTCGGAAAATGGATTGGAATTGGACTGACACAGCCCCCCCCCCCCACACACACACAGACAGAGTGCACTCCCGCCTCCTCAAAATAGGGCAATCTAAATTGCAGCATCCTGGTGAACATGCCTTGATCTGGAACGCATGGACCTGATAAATCAGATCAGAACGATTTGTCCAGCATGGCTGACTGGACCTACACAAATGCTTGAACGTTTAGGATGCGACTTCTATTCTCTGTGTCGTCTCCATCAGCGTTGTGGACGTGTCGATCACGCAGTGCGGAGTCGGCAAGGTTCGTGCCTACACCGGTGCTGCCCAGCTCATGTCTTGTCACTTTGTTTGCTTCTGTTTGCACCCAAATTGTTTGCTTCATCACTTTCAGCGTTTTTCATTCAGCAAGGGCCTTTCAGTAGGAGAACATACAAATGTGTGCTTCATCACTTACAGCGTTTTTCATTCAGCAAGGGCCTTGCAGTAGGAGAGCACACCATGGTGGGAGTTGAACCCTGCAGTGGGAGGCCTAAGCCCTGTCCCGAAGGGCGCCAAAACTTCGCCCTAGTCCGCCTGGCTAAGCGCTAGTTACCACCAAAACGCAATGAGCCCTCTTATTGTCGCAGGAAATCATGAAAAAGATGATTCTCGAGAACGAGTGCCCGGTCTACGGCAGCAACTACCGGGCGACCTGCGAGAAGCTGGCCAATGACGACGCGTTCATGAGCAAGATGTTCGACTACGTCGACTGCACCTGCGGTCCGCCCCGGCAGAAGTGCGCCGACCTGCCCCGGGACATCTGCGACGAAGACCAGTTCCCCTGTCAGTTTGGCTACTCGATCGCCAAGCAGCTGCAGTACTGCTCAAAGGATGGCTAAACGCCAAAAAAGAGAGAGATAGAGAGCTGTGATGCCTGTGATGCGAAGTGTCCAGCGCCTCCAATAGTTGGATCCTTTGAGATCCTCCAATCCTCCCAGCGTAGGTACACAGGTATGTAATGTAGAAGTTGACATACCCTAGTGCGGCGCAGGCGAATCAACCTTTAGAATGGATCCTACAATATCCACATTGAATTATTGTTGCATTAAAAATAAATCACTCTAGACAAATGAGTCCATCGCTTGCACGTTGACTGACATGACCAAAGCACACAATCAATGCTGGTGATATGTTTAACACGCAAATACCATACTCTACATAGTACATGCAAATACCTTACCATAAAATTTAAGAGCACGGTATTTATTCCCTGTCCAGTACTAAATGCAGTGCATTGAATTTGAATCACTGTGAAAGCTCTCTCAGCCTCTTTTCAACACATACCGTAAACCCTATAATTAGCCCCCCGGGGGCTAATTTTTTCGTTCGAGCTCTAGGAGGGTGTATAATTATAGGGGGGGGGGGCTAATTATAGGGGGGGCTATAAACTGGAAGTGTCGATGAGTGGGAAGATGTGTGGGCAAAAAGGCGCGTGGAGGCGATTTTTAAGGGAAAAAGGCGCTGTGCACACACGTTGGTACACTCTAACACACTCTCACACAGTCTCACATGCACATACGTGTACATACATACACATACGCGACCATACATACACCCAGACATGGAAACATGTGCCTTTTAGACGATGGTTCATTTAGGGAGGGGGCGTAAGTATAGGGGGGGGGGCTAAATAACTCAAAGGGGTCTGGGGAGGGTGTATTATTATAGGGGGGGGGGGCAATTATAGGGGGGGGCTAATTATAGGGTTTACGGTATGTGTTGACATTCTGTGTGGTGCGAGCTAGTCATTTTGTCTTGGTTGCGTGTCCGTCTAGGTAGCGTCAACTGTTGGCATTCCAGAGCGCGCCCTCGGCTCTTTCGCGCTCGTGTAGTGTAGTCTGTTCTGTTGGTTGAAGGTGCGTTGAGTTGAGTTGGCTGGTCAGCCCCACACCGCCTAAGGCGGGCCACAACATTTCAACAGGTCAACAGTATGTCCCTCATTTTTGCCAACTTTTAGCGCTTGAAAGTGGAAATATTAAAAATATAAAATAAAAAGCTAATTAATATTCCCAACTCTAGGGAGCGCTTACGATTTCGGATGCTCTCTGTGAAGGGGCCGCTTATCATACGTAGGTTTTATGGTAGAAGATGGAATAACGCCACAATGTCCCTTGCAGCCCAACAATGTCCCCTAACGTCATAATGGCATAGTTGGGTGACGGCCAAAACTTGGACATGACTAGATCGAGGGAGCGATAGGAGGCTCCTGCTGAGCCTCTCTAGTCTCTAGAACCGTGGGGTGCCTAAAGCCCACGCAGCACTGAGCATCACCGCCATTCGCCACAGAGTTCTGGAAGCGATCGATCACCCCTCCCTCCCAAACCAAGCGGACGTGGTTGATATTGGTGGAATAGGGAAGTGAAGCAATGTCCATCGCGCACCCGATGGAACCGGCGGTGTTATTGCGGACGCAGGCCCAGCTGTCGACCGCGAACGCCGCAAAGGAGGAGCCGATGCTGTCGACAGCAGAGCTGGCCGGGGAGTGTCAGCAGCCACGTTGCCAGCAACCGCTCAAGACCGAACCTGAGCCGCTGACGCCGATTGTCGTGAAATGTACGAGAAAACTGGTCTTTCCAGTGGAAATCTTTACAATTTCTTGAGCGGTTTCAGCGGAGGCTGCGTGGGGCGACGACGACTCAACCACCGTCCAACTGTTTGTAGTCGACCCGCCTCGCTTCTCTAGCGACACTGTCTCCGGTGCATCGA
Organism: Paralinhomoeus sp. GSCO2_6; assembly: GCA_030248085.1. Classification (NCBI taxonomy): domain Eukaryota; kingdom Metazoa; phylum Nematoda; class Chromadorea; order Monhysterida; family Linhomoeidae; genus Paralinhomoeus; species Paralinhomoeus sp. GSCO2_6. Next base: position 14,759 of record JASAMY010002468.1, read on the forward strand.
GGCCTGCACGCGTGGACGAGTCGCCGAACAATACATTTACAAAACCTTCCCCAGATACACCGAACCCTCAGAGAAGGAACACCGACCAATCGAACACTGGAATGGACTCGCAAGGTATTTAGAGTTCTATAGTCTGTTCAAAAATAAATGGCACTGGCTGTTTTCTGGCGATTTTATGTTATGCAGCGAAAATTTGTTAAGAATATGATAGATCAGTGGCTAGAGGAGCCGGATTGGCGTGCTGGCGATGAGAAAAATCTTAATTCGGAAAACATGCATCCCACAACTTTACGATACCAAAATTTCGACTTTTTATCCAGTGGACGGATTTTCTTGAAAAGTGCAGCGTTGGTAGTTCCATGTAGGCTCATTTCAATCCCCAAAAATCGACTCGATCGGATTGCGCGTCGTCGAGATATAAGTGCTGGAAGGGAAGAAGGCACCAAAATTTCGATTTCCATTGTAACGCTCAAAAACAGCGAAAATATGTCACAAAGGGTTTAAATACTTGTCGGAGAATAAAATGTTAAACAGGTGGGATGTAGCGCTACGTAAGGGCTTTCCAACCATATTAAAACTTTTCGATTTATGCAAGCGGTGAATGCATTATGGTGCGTTTTACAACGTCGTGTCGATAAAACAGTGTGACCGCCGTTATTTGGGTGTTGTTTGGAGTTGGCTCAAAATTTTTGGCATGAGAGCCGACAAACAGCCCAATGGAGTGGCCAAGTTTTATCTTGGTGTGACTGCCACAGCTTGAGAAACTGACACACAAACGTTGGCATGTGAGTCACCAAATTTTGCATAAAATCCCAGCAACTTTGAGCACCTGTTGCTGCAGCATGCATACATCCGTTAGGCTGTGCTTTTAGCATGCCATACTCCTATATGTTCCCTATTGTTTGGTGCACATATTTCTCGATTTCTCGACAACTCCAAACAACACGTGAATAATGGTGGTTACAACGATTCATTGACGCGATGCTGTAAAACGCACCGTAATACATTCACCGCTTGCAAAAATCGAAAAGTTTTAATATGGTTGGAAAGCCCTTATGTAGCGCTACATCCCACCTGTTTAACATTTTCTTCTCCGACAAATATTTAAACCCTTTGTGACATATTTTCGCTGTTTTTTGGGCGTTACAATGGAAATCGAAATTTCGGTGCCTTCTTCCAGCGCTTATATCTCGATGGCGCGTGATCCGATCGAGTCGATTTTTGGGGATTCAGATGAGCCTACATGGGACTACCAACGCTGCAAATTTTCAAGAAAATCCGTGCTTTGGATAAAAAGTCGAAATTTTGCTGTTGTCTCAAGTTGTGGGATGCATGTTTTCCGAATTAAGATTTTTCACATCGCCAGTACGCCACTCCGGCTCCTCTAGCCACTGATTATTATCTTCTTAACAAATTTTCGCAGCATAACATAAAATCGCCAAAAAAACAGCTGGTTCTATTTATTTTTAAACAGACTATAATACACCCTATGAGGCTATGAGCACCCAAACTGCAGGATATTTCAGTGGGTAGGGCTGACTTTTGCAACAGACAGAGGGTACCCTGGCAAAATTCTTAGGACACTGCACTGCTCAATTGCGGCAGACGCGTCAAAACGTGCAGCAAAAATGCCCATTTTTCTTGTTAAAAATTAGCGTGTTCCAAAGTTGTGCTCTCGCTGTTGAACGTCGTTTTCAACAATTTTAACATTGAAATTGAGTAGAGTTTATACTACACGCCCCCTCGCCCCTTGCCCACGCCATTTGAGAGCAAATTTCAACACGGGGTCCCGGTTTAAAAAATCTCAGGGTGGAGGGTGGCAGCCCCCCCCCCCCCCTGCATACGCTAGTACTCTAGAGCTGTGACACGAAAACGAACGGAATCGTCACAATTGAGCACACACTTGCTTGTAGAGAACGGGACTGCAGCGGCCGCTGCATTAGAGCCGGTGCAAGCTGGCGATCGTCCGTTTGCCTGCGAATGGGTGGCCTGCGCCTATGCAACAAAGCAACGGTCCAAGCTGAAGATACACACTGCAGAAGTGCACGAGAAACTGAAGCCGCACGTCTGTGACGACTGTGGCAAAGCCTTTTCGAGGACATGGAACATCTACAGCCACTACCGTGACATCCATTGGGGCGACAAGCCAAATCGACTGCACGTCTGCGACGACTGTGGCAAAGCCTTTTTGAGGAAAAGGGACATCTACAGCCACTACCGTGACGTCCATTGGGGCGACAAGCCAAATCGACTGCATGTCTGCGACGACTGCGGCAAACCCTTTTCAAGGAAAAGTAACATCTACAGCCACTACCATGACGTCCATTGGGGCGCCAAGTCAAATCGACTGCACGTCTGCGACGACTGTGGCAAAGCTCTTTCGAGGAAAAGAGCATCTACCGCCACTACAGCGCCGTCCATGGGGGCAACAAGCCGAATTGGCCACACGTCTGTGTCGACTGTGGCAATGCCTTTTTGAGGAAAAGGGACATCTACAGCCACTACCGCACCGTCCATGGAGGCGACAAGCTGAATCAGCCGCACATCTGCGACGACTGTGGTGGCACCTTTTCGAGGAAAAGGAGCATCTACAGCCACTACCGTTTTGTCCATGGGGGCGAAAAGCCGAGTCGGTCGCTCATCTGCGACGACTGCAGCAACGCCTTTTTGAGGAAAAGGGACATCTACAGCCACTACTGTGTCGTCCACGGGGGCAAAAAGATCAATCGACCACACGTCTGTGACGACTGTGGCAAAGCCTTTTCGAGGACATGGAACATCTGCAGCCATTACCGTGTCGTCCATTGGGGCAACAAGCCGAATCAGCCGCACGTTTGTGACGGCTGTGGTAAAGCCTTTTCAAAGAAACGGAGCATCTACCGCCACTACCGTGTCGTCCATGGGGGCGACAAGCCAAAATCGACGGCACGCCTGCAATGACTGTCGTGAGTTCAATTCCACGTCGGCCAGGGACCAGCACTGCAACGTGCACACCAGCATAAAGCCCTTCAAGTGCGCGCATACATGTGCGTGTGCGCATACAGTAGGTACGTGCATACCAGTGCCTGCGTGCGTGCCGGTGCGTCCATTGTCTAGGTTACCATTGGGTGTAGCTAAAGAGTGACGAGTGACCATTGTCTAGGTGAAAAGTGTGCGAAAACAGTTTCACAATGGGCAGAGAGATTATGTGGTACAATTGCATTTTTTTCGCCATGCGTGAGCGTGGCGAGTTTAGCAATAGACGATACATTTGATATCGATCTGTCCGTCCATTCATCCATATGTCCATCTGTCCATTACCGACTGGTTCTCCTTATTGGCTTGACGGATTGGGCTGACATTTTTTGACCATTCCTAGGGCCAACTGGGGGATACACCTTTTTATTTTACAAAAATTGGAAAGAAATTAATATTTCAGAGTTCTCGAGCAAAATTTAAGGGTAAATCGGGAAAAACGCATGGTTAAGGATAGGAACAAGACGTGTCCAATCTGGGAGGAAAATTGCTGGGTCAAATCTGGAAAAACGAATGGCTAAGGATAGGACCCGGACATGTCCCTATCTCAAAGGAAAATTTCTGCTCCAGGAGCGAGCCAGCCGATCAAAAACAATAGCAACAGTACGCTCTAAATACGCTTGAAAGGCGCGCATTCGAACGCAAAGACCGGCGCCAACGCGTCGTCAATTTGGAATGGGTCAAAAAGACCGATACTGAAACCGAGACCGACGCGAAGACCGTTAATATTTGTGAATCAGCCTTTAGATGTAGTGAATCAATCGGCGCCCATTATAAAGCGCCGAGTGGCACCCCATGTTCTAGACCCTAAACAGAAATCAAAACACTTGGCAACTTGGCAGCGTGCCAGGATGGCCGAGGGGTCGAAGGCGCTGCGCTTGAGACGCGGTACATCCAACGTGGGTTCGAATCCCACTCCTGGCAGACAGTTTTCACAAAAGAGTGGTGTTCGTGATTTGCTTTTCATGGTGAAAAGACGCTTTCTTGCTCGCCTTCTGGCTTTCTCGCCTATTTTCGCATTTCCCTGGCGTGTACTGGATCAGCCGACTATAGGCAACCCTGGCATATTCCGCACATGCTTTAGCTTTACCATCACAAATGTACTACCCCACCCACAACGTATTAGTGTAGTTCCTCCAATAGTGCCCCCCAATAGTGTTCCTGGGCGAGAAGTGCCATACGGTTTGCGTTGCGCAGGGGCACGAATCAAGCAGTATTGATGTAGAAGTGGTGCGTGCACAGCTACTACATATGGCCATTAACATTCCAGGTACCTATCACCTAAAAAACACAAAAAATTCCAATAGTGCACCAAGGTAGAGCGAGGTCGAAAGCATAGCGCCCGGGGCATTATTGGAGGAGATACGGTATTTATAGTAGCAGGTACTCGAAGTGCGCATGCACACTACCCATGTCACAGCTTTTAGTTTTCCATAAAAGCCAGGTAGCGTTCCAGTCCATTTTTTTTCATAATCGCAAGCTCATATAGCGAAAACACGCCCCACAAGGTCAGGGCAACTATTTAGTACTTTTACGTCTGTCTCCAGCGAGCGTCTATCTTATGGAAATGCGTGCTCATTCTAAGCACGCTCCCAGGCCTGTCAAATTTCAAGGTCACTTGGCAATCACATGTCCTTGGGGCAGTAGTGGAGCTTCTTGGCAATGGCCAACGCCGTGTTGTACTGGGCTCTGCAGCCGGGCCGACAGGTACAGTCGACGTAGCCAAAGAAATTGCGGGTCTCGAAGTAGACAAAGACCTTGCAGCGAAGCACGTTTCCACGACCGAACCGCTTGCACTCTTCGTAAAGAATTCGCTCTAACGCTCTCTAAAAGGGTCAGTAGAAATACCGTAGTCTTCTCAAAAAACAATCGAAAGTGAATGTACTGTGGAAATTGGTCAGTGTGTGTGTAGTAGATGTATGTACGTTGATCGAATAAGCGTGCGAGTAAGGTGCGGTAAGCCCACACCTTTCTGACGCCACACTGTGTGAAGCCGACGTCAATAAGGACCAGGGCTACGAAGCAGCGTAGGGCCCACTAAAACGGTGTACGGTAAGTGTACGGTAAGGTACGGTAACAACTACAACTATGGTGTGCATTGGGACACCACACACACGTACGCACACACACACACACGCACGCACGCACGCACGCAGCACGCACGCACGCACGCAGCACGCACGCACGCACACATACACATAGACCTTGCGTTTCATAATATTGTTGT